>CM056170.1:31492671-31693021 GCA_029691765.1 Entomobrya proxima | reverse complement strand
CATTTTAGAGATGGTGAGGAATTATCCTGGGCAGATGTGGACGAATATTATGACTTTAATTTTCAACAGAATAAGCCTCTGAATGAACCAAGAACGGTGAAGAAAGGAGATCAGCTAACGGTAGAGTGTACATATGATAGTACTCAGGCTGAAGATGGTAAAGCGGTTATTGGAGGTTTGAGCACGAGAGATGAAATGTGCGAGGCGATTGTGTACTATTATCCGAGACAGCCGCTGCTGTTTTGTGGAAGTGCACAGAATTTGGATGAGCATATGGCTTTATTGGGAATAACCAATTATACATTGTAAGTTGAAATGATATTTAAACGATTTTGGTTTTAAGTTTTGTAAAAAAATACACTTCGATTTACTTTTTGGTTTCTGTAGTAAAGTTACTGACGAACCGGGATTCCTCCCAGAAATTGAAATTTTGGAACCAGCTAATATGGCAGGAGACTACAGGGATTCTGTTAGTGCCAATGTGGATTGGAACGCTGAGTTTTTGGAAAAGTATCAGGAAATTAAAAGATATGGTGAGCAGGTGGGACAGTGTATTTGTGGAGATGATAGACATGAAGGACCAGTGAAATATCCGGAAGACTTTGTGGAATATGTGCCAAAGGATGAGTGTAGTAATGGAGTGGCAAGACTGGGCAGTATGGGTAGCGTTGGTCAATGGCTAATAGCATTCGTATTATTGATCAAGCTGTTGTAAAATAAAAATTGAATTTTGTCGTTTTAAATAAATTTCAAAACTTTTGAATAACTTGAATTTTTAAGGAAACTAATGCTTTTACTTTGTCTAGCTTTGAGTTGCTTATAACGACATAAAAATATTACGCCATTCATGAAAGTATCCATCCATCCATTAGTATTTCATGAAATTCAGCACAAATTTATCCACTGCACGTGCAATATCTACGCATATTAAAAGCCAAAACCAGATATGACTTAAACAATCATTTATGCTTCATAACTCCAACATAGGCACTCAGGTGAAAGCAAACTCTAGTATTTTGTGAGCTTGAATAAGAATGGTTTTTTAATGATTATTTCATTTCTACAAGAATTGTAATGAGCTTAAGCTTTTGTAATAATCAAAAAAGCCCACGGTTTTATCTTAAATATAGTATGTAGTATATATTTTATATAGTTATATATGGTAGTACCATTAATAGAATAATGGTAGTGTGATTTATATTCAACATACACAAAATTAAGATAATAGCAATTTGGTCAATTCTAAGCTACATATTAAAAGACAATACAAGTTTCACTTATCATACGTTTCCTCAAATTATAAGTAAAAAGAATCCGAGCTGTTGACAATCCGCCCGAATCAGCCGTGTTTGTAAATACTTTTATCCATCAACAGTCATCTTTCATCTCTTTCTTTCACGGAAAAACACGCCAGTTTCATAAAACTTCGTTTGATGCTAAAACATAAATGGTAGCGATGGCAATAACTGCGTTAGTACAATATCTCTCTCTTTACTAAACTTACAAGCATTGTTATCTATACACGCGCTGTTGATTGCATTAGTAAACAGATTCTTAATTAGGTTCATATCTATTGTATTTCCAGACTTTTGCGCACTGCGTCAGCAATCAAACCTCAGACAGAACTGATGACGATGACTCATGAAATCTGTGAAAGCAGAGCATTGGTAAAGCATCAAGTGAATTGTTTTTGCAATGTGAATTTACGTAAATCATTGTTGTCGTCAAATGGCCAGCAATATTTTGGTAATATTCATTCAATACATTTTTCTATGCAAACTATACCCAAAGATTATCTCCAGTCCAAAGATTACAGAATACCGTGAGCAGATGTACCGTTCACGTCGCGTTGCTTTGCGAAATCATTTAACCTTAAATTTTAAATTTAATTAAAACATATGTACACTACAAGTACCCGCCCGCATAAGCTGAGTCAGTCAGTATATATTTACACAACACCACCGATTTTGTATTTTTATTGACGCAATATTGTGCACTTCAATTTGTACCCTAACCAATTACTTTCATAGTACGTATTTTATCAAATATTTTTCTACGTCATGCACAATAGCAGTAGTAACAATAGTGGTATATAAGGCACAAGGACCCAAAAATCTTACATTTACAGTTAAGACTTCAAAACGTATTTTTTTCCTGAAGTTGTCTCTAATTATTGCACAAAATGTGGTTCTACAAAAAATCACACCCAGCAACATCAATCAGTACAGTGATGCTGTTGTTCAATATGCTTTACTTTGCAAGGTCATCCGTAATTCTAAGCGACAATCCAGTTGTAGATTTCACAGGAAGTGAATATCTGGACAACAATCATAACTACTTTCTCCAGTGGAATATCAGCGTCGCCGAGAAAACAATCTATTTCGAAGTAGTTGCAAAAACAAAGGGATTCGTAGGGTTTGGCATTTCTCCGAAAGGAGGAATGACAGGAGCTGATATACTTATTGCGGGTGTATTTGAAAATGATACGTTTTACAACTTGGTAATTTTACTTCAAACACAAAAATTTTGTGACAAAATGTTATATAAATTATTTTAGAAATTCATGATTACCTTTTATTTCTCCTTTAAGGACTATCATGGTGTAGGTAACACTTCACCAGAGCTAGATTTACATGCCGATTGGGTTGTCACAGACGCTAAGGAGTCTGATGATACAACAACTATCCGTTTTCACCGGCTGCTAAACACTTGCGATGATGAGGATTTCGAAATTACTGTACGTTGTTTCAAAATACTAATTTTAAAAAAATTATATTTGCTGCTTTGAGTATTAGCAACTTATATACATTTTCTTAAAGGATGGAACCATGCGTCTAATCTGGGCTCTGGGGGAAACCGATACAGTAGCTTACCACAAGGCAAATCGGGGTACCAAATCGGTCAACTTCTATTCCCAGGACGAGCACGGCTTTGACCCAACCCAGTTTCAAACTTTGGAACTGGTGTCCAACACAACAATGCCAGCACAACATACAGCTTATTGGTGCACATTTTTCAAAGCGCCAGTATTTAGCCAGAAGCAACATATTGTCGCTGTACGAATTTCAGACAAAAGTTTTAAATTGAATTTAATGAAAACTTGAAATATGAATAATTCAAATGTACAATGTCTTGCACAGTTTGACGCCGTGTTAAATAACCCCGCAGCTCTAAAGCACACTCACCATCTAACCGTATTCCGTTGTACCGTTCCTTCGGGTGAAGATCCCGAATCTATATTCGATCCCTGGGTAGCTTCTCCCGGTGATCACTGTTATGCCCCAACCAGTTCCAACTTTCCATTTGGCTATTGCAGTTTAACCCCAGTATACGTTTGGAGTACGGGAGGGAAGCGCTTAGTATTTCCGGAAAATATGGGTGTCCCAATGCCAGAAGAACTTAACCGAAGAGAATACTACGCCTTAGAAATACACTATGACAATCCCGAGGTTACTGCAGATTTGACATTTCCCACAGGAGCAAGAATTTATTATACGGATAAAGTCCGAGACATAGAAGCTGGGTTGCTGAGCATTGATCAATTAGAGCCGTCTATTCTAATTCCACCAAAAGTTAGCGATTTTGTTGTCAGTGGACATTGTAGCAAGGAATGCACTCAAAAATATTTTCCTGAAGAAGGCATCACAATTTTCAACATGTTTCACGCTCATTTATCCGGAAGGAAGCTAAAGCTACGACATTTTCGAAATAATGAGGAATTATCTTGGCCTGACGTGGATGAATATTATGACTTTAATTTTCAGCAGAATAAACCACTTTTGGAATCAAGGAAGGTGATTAAGGGAGATCAGTTAACTGTTGAATGTTGGTTTGATACTACCACGGCAGAAGATGGCAAAGCGGTAATTGGAGGATTTAGCACTAGAGAAGAAATGTGTAAAGCTATTGTCTACTATTATCCCAGAACACCGCTACTGGCTTGTGGAAGTGGACAGGATTTAAAGGAACATATGAAATTATTTGGAATAACTAATTACACATAGTAAGTTGGATAACATTATTTATTTGCAGGTTTGAAATTTAAAAATTTTGTACAATTTTTATATTGACATTTGCAGCAGTGGCAATAGTGAACCAGGATTCCCACCAGGAATTGAAATTTTGGAACCGGCTAATATGGCAGGGGATTATAGGGACTCGGTTAGCACGAATGTGAACTGGAATAGTAATTTTCTGGAAAAGTATCAGGATGCGAAGAGATATGGGGAACAGGTGGGGCGCTGTGTTTATGGAGAAGAGCAGCATCAAGGAGTGGTGAAGTATCCAGAAAATTTTGGGGAGTATGTGCCAAAAAATGAATGTGAAACTAGTGGAGCTACAAGGCTCCTGGACAACTTTCCCCAATGGTTTATAGTATTTGCATTTATTGTCAAACTGTTGTAAAATTGAGATCGTGTATTGGAAATAAAGTTTAAAAATTATCGCTGCATGTAACGTTTGACGCCTAAAACTTTTCATATCTCTAAAACTAATGAAGCATCAACAACTGTTTAGAAATAAAAGGAATACGGTAGATGAAACGACAGTACTTATTCGTTAGCCATTAGTATCAATACATAATCGTTGGAGTCACATTTTCATTTTTAGCTACGTCGATTACGTGATCATAATGCTGTTAGATAAAGCTTGAAGATAATTTAATTTCTGCATAGAAGTTATGCTAGTGTTGAGAAATGCCGTTTCGCTTGATGCAATTTATCAACATGCACATTAACTGCGTATTCATTGAATTTCCTGCCATGCAGGCATACAGGAGTAACTTTGCTTTTGATGAATGACCAAATTAATCTATTACCAAGTTAAAACAGACCTTTAAACAAATTCAAGTATAATGCCATTGTTGCAACTAAATGATATAGCAATATTTTGGATGATATTCAATGACTATTATTGTGCAATGTCGCTTTTCACTTGTACTTTATTCACTTTTCATTTTGCTGTTTTTGGTTGGATACAAAATCTAAGGCTGATTAAGTTATTTGAGAACTATTTGACGTGTTTGTGGTCACTAGATAGATCGTTCTCTAGAAACAATAAAAGTTCCTCAAGCTCCAACTCAATAAGAAAAGCAATCCGTACAGAAGTGAGTGTTAATAAATCATAAAAGCCACAGATGTTTTTCATGATTTTAACAAAAAAACATAGCGTTTCCAGAAACTCAAATTATTCCAACGGATGTGCAAGGGTTTTGAATATTGTGTGGTTTAATTCTCATGATTTTTACTTGTGCTGTAATCTTATCTTACTTGAGAACATGAACAAAAAGGTAAAAGAAAAGTAACGAAAAGAAACGAAACTTATAACTTCTGGCGTCGTATTTATTCTAACTTTACGCACTGGTTACTTGTTACTTAACAAGAGTCCCTCTATTGTTCGCATCAATACAAGATTGAATAATATAAAGTCACATCCTTTTTCTAGCTTAAAGAATTGTCCACAAGAATACGTTACAGATTGTGCAGATTTCCAATATCTGTATCCCAAACGATTTGCCTTAGTTTTACAAGCTAGCAAAAAGGCAATCTTTTCTGACTCAATTAGTTGAATACTCTCAATATGGATTTTTGTCATGGATCCGAGCAAAGCTTTAAAAACAAAACCAGTAATTAAAGAAATAACAGGAAAAATAATGTACACTTTCCACGATATTAACATTTTAAAACACTTCAGCGTCGCTATGTTACACACAACAAAAATAAAAAATCCAATACTCATAATTGGTATACAAAACATGGCAAAACATTCCTCTTGGTGCCCTAAACGCCAGGTGCAATATAAATCAAAAAGTTTAAAGTTTCTAAAACCCTTAAACGTTTGCATGGTGTTTAAGCAGCAGTGTTGTAGTTCAAGCCAGTATAGGAACAAAATAAAGAAAATTACAATAAAACGAGAATTTTCCGATGCTCGCACAAAAACAAAAATGAATTGTAAAACAAACGTGGAAGTTTTAAATGCCTTGTGGCAAAAGTTATCACTTTGTAATAGAGAACACGTCCAACCTTCTATTTTACCGACTACATCTGTTATAGACCATCCTAATGGATCTGTGTTACCCGATGAGCTTGTACTTCTAGCAATTGTGACAACAAATGGGTTAATCCACAGCACAATTGATAATATATTTAGAAATAGTGACACCATGTACCATGAATTACCATTCACTTTAGTAATTTTATCAGTATTTGAGTTCTGAACCAACACAAGCTTAGTGCTTAGATTTTTCATGCATTGAAACTTGGTCACATATTCTTTGAAGTTGTTTAACAATATTACAAGTAAGGAGGTGCTCAATACGGCCACCGCTTGGGTTTTAATAGCAGTAAAAATCAGGGCTTTTGGAGCAGATTTATTTAGAAACAGGATGTAGAAGGAGGCTGCTGAATTTGCAAAGCCAAGAATTATGAAAAATTTGAAGTAGAACCAACGGTATTTTGGAGAATTTAAACCATTCGACTGGATTGTTCTGTTGTTCCATTCAACTGGGAATATGCTCATGTAGCGGTAGAGCTGATTGTATAAATTAAGGGATTTCTCACAATGAAATAGTACAGAGCATTTCTTTTTATTTGTTTGAGAACGTTTCATTTTATGACTGCATATGCATAAGCAGCAGTTATAAAGAAATCGGCTTGAGTAATCGAACCAGCACTACGTGTAACAATATGTTAAATTTTACTCTACTGACTTCATTCCTGCAAGAATTCAAAGTTGAAAACCTATAAGCAAAAGTAAACTAGGTATATAAGCTTGAAATGATAACTGCTGACGTATATTATATATGCTTTCAAGTCACCACATTGATATAATGGCAAGGTATGTCGATAGTTGGGTAGGTAAAAGCTTAAAAACAATATATTGTTTTTAACATGTTAAAAGGTCAAAATATTTTAACATGCAAGTTTAAAAAAGAATCAATTATAAAGACGGAATTGAAAAATAAATCATTTTGCTTCATTATTGACTATCGTAAATTTAATCTTTTTGAATAATTGATTCCCAATTTTACAAAGTGAATCATTATTTTAATTTAGTATATCCTTAAAACAAAATACAATTTTCTGCAACAAAATAGTTTTAAAAATCGATAAAGCCCACACAAGCATTTATGTATCAATAATCAATACGCTTTAGAGTTATTGGTTATTCTGAAAGAATAAAGCTTCCATTCCTAGCAATTCAATTGTAACTAGCCATGAGATTTTAAAAACTTAAGATCTTATAAACAAACCATTATGAGCACATGATATTTACACAGACGATTTAGTGTCATGCTTTCAATCTTACAATTTTAGATCATTTTGTAATAAAAAATAAGGTAGTAGTTGAAAATATGCGACCGACGCTTATATTTTGAAATCTCTTCCTTCTTAGGAAGCTCAATGTTTTTAAAAAATTGGGTCTCCCAGACTGCGCGTCTATAATACAATTTTATTATATTGTGTTTTGAATGTAGAATGTTGGTATGCCAAGCCAACTTTGACTTTGTTCTTGTAAGTAACGGTTAGGTTCATTGAGTGACAAGAGAGCGGGTGACTGTTTGTAATTTCCAGGAATGAAGATTATTGGGAGAGTTTTATGAATGTAAAGCCAATGTAAAATGGACAAGAAGCATGATGTTTTTTATGCCACGTAGGTACTGAGTTGGAGATTACTTCAAGCTATTTTCTGGCCGAGAGATTCGGCCCTCTGTTGTACGCTAAGGTGAGAAGTCACTTGTGTGGGGCATCAATTGGACATATGGAATATTACCAAAATTACTTAAATTAACCTTTTGACCTGTGTAAAGAAAATAAATACACTTTTAAATTGCCCACTATTCCATTTACCGTGTTACCATCATTTTACGCCACAAATTTACAGCAAATTACTCAATTCACTGCTCATCAGCCTGACCATCACAACTATCACCATCAGTGCATCTTTCAAACTATTCATCAGTTTATTTCATATTGTTTTTTTTTAAATTTTTCTAAATGGCGTCTAAATTACGTCTCCACTGGTGAAAGATGACCACGTTGTATTAAAATTATAATATGATTTGACTAATGCATAAATAATGAATTTTGACGTTTATGCCAGTTGGATTTTTCCTAAGCATGGTATATCTAAATTTTCCGTTTTACACCAGAGTTTACATAATCTGCATGAAATATGAAAAATTTAAACAACCTTCTGCGCTACTTTTATCTACTGGATTCATTGTTAGCTCGCTGCTTCTGAAGAAGAGCTATTTAAGACGTCGTGTCCGTGAATGTGTCCGTGTGTTCACTTTATTTTTATTAAACCAACCTAACCAGGTCTTTAATGGGTTTACATGGGCTTTAAACTAGGCTAAATGTTCTCTAAACAAGGCTAAAGGGTTTCAAGCTCATCTAAATGGCCACGTATAAAAATCTATATAAAGGTTTTAAACTTATTGTAGTTTTTAAGATTTCTGCCTTATATTTTTCTATGAATTAGTTTATTTATTAAGTATGGTATAAATAAGTTTACTAATTATTAGCTCGCTGCTTTGCAGAGGAGCTATTTAAGCAGTTGTGTGTCCGTCCGTCCGTCTACTTTATTTTTTTGAGGTATATATCAGGGTATTTGGGGTCAAAAGCAGGCTATTTGGGGTTGGACCCAGTTGGGCCCATTATTATCTGATATATGGGGTTTAAACCGAGCAGAATGGCTTTAGATCTTTTTTCTTAAAAATTAGGTTGTTGTATTATATTTTTACGATATTTACGTTTATAGCAGCGAGCATTTTTATGGTTTACCATTGACTGGTTAAATATACTAATAATCATCCATCATCATTTAATTTTGTCAAAGTATCTTTTGTTTTCTCCGGACACTCATTGCCTTTAGCAGCGAGCACTTTAAATGGCTTCCCATCAACTGGCTTGATTTTAATATCAGGTATAAAAATATATTTTAGTTTTACAATATAGAATGTTCCAACAAAAAACGAATATTGATAGATTATTTTTGTATTTGATGTAAGTACCCGAATTTATTGATGTTTCTAAAAACATTTTCAACATTAGACTAAACTTTTCGTTGTTGCAAATAGACTTGGTTGATTAGCTCTATCAATTTGCAATAACGGCATTTTTGCAGATCATGTAGTGAATTTAAAGATTTTAATACCAACATATCGCGAGTTTTGGATAAAATTTGAACTACATTCCCCCAGCAATGGCCAAGTGGCCGATATAGAATTTTTATATGTTTGGTCTCACTCGAGTTCTTGGAATGTAATATGGGCTTTGGACAAGCTTACATAAATACACAGATAATTTGCCAAAGACTGTTTGACACTCCTTTTTACTATGACGTTCAAACTAACCGTTTAGGAATCAATCCAAAACGAAAACTAAAATGGTCTCAGCGATGGTACAAAATGCCATTATGGTAATCCAGCCAATGTCTAACTTTTATATTCTGGCTGTACTCCTGTATTCACATAGTCACTCTAGTACAACGGTTGTCAAACGACCCAAAATCGGTATCCCCAGCGGAGGGCGTCTCGTACGGAGTTGCTATTGCTATAACACTTCAAGCATTGGTGACAGCATACACCTTGGAAAGAGATCCCGCTTGGTTCACAACTCTGTCTAGTGAAATCTTTCACAATACTGGAGTAATATATGTGGGATTGCCAACTTCAGAACGACTTCCCGATTTGCCTGAAATTCTGGGATATGGTGTTGCAATCAGCTTTATGTACTTTCCACTAGTTGTTCTTACATGGTGTTTTATTTGGTCAGTGGATCCTGTTTCCAATGAGCTTGGTCATTTGATTCCTGCCATTTACTGCAAAATCATTGGTTGTCCCATCTACACATTTACAACATTCTTTTCAGCCATATCTTGCGCCTCATTTCTACAGCTCATGTTAGCATGTTGTCATGCTCAAGAACAGCTAACAGAAAAAAATTTGCAGAAAAGCAAAATGATACAAAAAGAGCAGCGTTCCAACTGGATCGAAAAAATCGTGCTATACTTTGTCAAAATTGGACTTCGCACAATGGAGTTCATATACCCAAAATGGAAGAACCAAAACAGGATGAAACGCTCAAAATGGTCGGTTAAGGTAACGGACGATAATAAAATGGAGCTACAGCTACAATCAAAACTTGAGTTATTTCATGCAGCCAGAAAAGAGCACAATACTTTGTACATGACGCTGGAACCAAGCAATGAAACTGTCGCAGTGTTTCTTCCGACAATGGCTACTGTGGGAATGGCGCTTTGCATAATCGCCAACTACTTCTGCTTAAGATTCTACAACAGAGCGGATCTACGTGTGCTGTGGGGATTTGCACTTTTTCTATTTCTGACAATTCACTGGCTTATTGCATTCTTTTGTTTGCATGCATCTCTACCTAAAGTGTATACAGGGGAGTTGATCAATTATTGGAAGGGACGATTAGTAGGAAAACTGGAAAGGCGCCAAGTGAGAACTATGAAATGGTTTGGGTTCTGGCTTGGTCCCTTCTTTGCTGTTAAGCGACGAACAGCATTGGATATGATGGTAGAAATAATGGATTATACAATGAGTATACTTGTGGCTTAGAATTAATGTTTAAAATCATATTGTAGTAGATAGGAATGTTAGCTTTAAGGTACCAAAATTATATGATATTTATAAGATTAACTTAAATACTTATAATAAGTTATAATATAATTTAAAATATTTCTTTTGATAGAATAAAAATAGATTAAACGCTACATCGTATTTCGACCCAACGGATTTTTAAATGATTCCTATTAGAACAACATTAAGGTCATTAAGTACTTTGCATCAACTAATGCACGATTATCACTTTAATTATTTTTACAATAAGGTTTTTTTTCTAATTCCAACCTAAATACATAAGTTATATACAACCTTGAGAAAGCATATATATTGTGAAACAAAATATCACAGCTGCACGCAACTTCAATAACAAGCAAACCTTAGTGATCCATAACGCTCAAAACAAGATGTAAATGCCCATGAGATGCTCTCCCCAGATAGACAAAGTCTCCCGCCGTTATTACTTGGTCGACATTTAGTTTTTTACCTGTTAAAGCTACTTTGATTTAAAGCAAAATGGTTCCCAATAACCTTTTAACCCACTTTCCCGTATAAATTGAAACGTTTATCGTATCCAATAGCAAGTTATGGTGTATGCCATGAAAAAATTTGTCCTTATCCTTTTTGCCAACTACTGGGAAGTACAAAACACTCTGGCGTTAATATGCTTAGCCAGAAATATCGACTAAGTTTTGAACCATTTTAATTCATGTCTGAACAATAGTAATCTTCCGTATAATAGTTTTTCAGTTACCAAAACGATTTGAGGCGTAAACCTACGCAAATACATTATGAAGCTCACAATTTTGAGGTTTAAAAGAAGTTGTTCCACAATTGGCTACAGTGTACAGATCAATTAGTATGGTCACATTTCCATAAGACACTTTATTCAATTCAATAATAACCTATATAGTTGCCACATTATTTACATTTTTAGAATTCAAATTAACCTGACAAACAAGCCATAGGAAACTTGCGACTATTAATTGAGACCTGTGTAGCCTGAATTACAATACTGAAATTTTGCTTCTTTTGATACCCCATATGCCGTGTAGCTTTAAAAATTTTGATCTCTTGAACTTTGGCTTTAGCGACTAAACGGTTATGCATTTAATCAAACTGACTTCAGAATCGTTAATTTGGTCATAAACTGACCTAGACTCATGTGCCGTATGCACTTTAAAAAATTTGAAATCGTCATGACCTTTGACCTTAGATTTAACCTTTAAATATTTGGACTCATTTACAGAAGTTTGATTTATGATGCTTGCAAAGTGTTTGCAAAAAGAATTTTTCAAAAGTCTTGAAAAATGCTGCTTCTGGAGCCTTTGAAATATAAAAACTGCTCTAACAGCCTCAAAATTTCGATATTTGAAAAATAAACATCGGATTTGTTAATTTGGTCAAAAACTGACTTAAAATCATGTGCCACATGCTCTATGTCACTTGTAAAAAAATTGAAATCGTCGTGACCTTTGACCTTAGAGTTGACCTTTTGAAGTCATCTTCAGATTTGTTTGAATTCTGATGCTTTAATACTGTTTGCAAAACTAATTTTTCAAAAATCTTGAAAAGTGCTACTTCTGGAGCCGTTCAAATATAAAATCTGCCATGACGGCCATACGATTTTGAATTTTGAAAAATTGACATCCGATTCGTTAATTTCGTCAAAAACTGATCTATAATCATGTGCCACATGCTATAGATCACTTGTAAAAATTTTGAAATCGTCGTGACCTCTTGACCTTAGAGTTGACCTGTAGTGCCCATCTTCAAACTCATTCGAGCGAGGATGCTTCTAAACAATATGCAAAAAGAATTTTTCAAAAAAGTTGACAAATGCGGCTTCTAGAGCATCTACAGACGGACAGACAGAAGGACCAGACAAGACTAATAACTTGCTTCAAGGTCGCAAGTTAATAATCTGACGCTTTGTGGATTCAAACACTAAACAACGATTATGTATTTATTAGCAGAAGTCCATCTATTGTTCGCATCAGTACAAGATTGAATAATATAAAGTCACACCCCTTTCCTAGCTTAAAGAAGTGTCCACACGAATACGTCACAGGCTGTGCCGATTTCCAAAGTCTATACCCCAAACGGTTTTGCTTTGTTTTACTAGCTGATGAAAATGACATTTTTTCGGATACAACTAGTCTATTACCATCAACGTAAATTTTCGTCATTGACCCTAGCAACGCTTTAAAAACAGAACCAGTAACCACGGAACCAACTGGAAATATAATATAAACTTTCCACGATAACAACATTTTAAAGCACTTCAGCGTCGCAATGTTACACACAACAAAAATAAAAAATCCAACACTCATAATTGGTACACATAACATGGCAAAACATTCCTCTTGGTGACCTAAGCGCCAAGCGCAGTACAAATTAAAAAGCTTAAAGTTTCTAAACCCTTTAATCCGTTGCATACACTTTAAACAAAAGTGCTGTAGTTCAAGCCAGTAGAAAAACAAAATCAAGAAAATGGCAACAAAACGAGAATTTTCCGATGCTCGCACAAAAACCAAAATAAATTGAAAAACAAAGGTAAAAACTTTAAAACCATTGGGACAAACATAATCGCTTGATATTAAGGGACACGCCCAACTTTCAATTTTACCACCTAGTTTTGTTATAACCCATCCTAACGGATCTGTATTACCTGATGAGCTTGTACTTCTAGCGATTGTGACAACAAACGGGTTAATCCATAACAGAACTGATAATATATTAAGAAAAAATGATACAATGCACCACGATTTATTAGATATTTTATTAATTTGGCCAATTCTGGATTTCTGAAAGAAACCAAGTTTTGTGCTGAGATTTTTCATACATTGAAACTTGGCCACAAATTCTTCAAAGTTGTAAAGAAGTGTTAGGAGAAGAGAGGTACTGAACACGGCCACTGATTGAGTTTGAATTGTGGTAAAAACCAGAGTTTTTGGAATAGATTCATTGAAAAGCAGAATGGTGAAGAAGGCAGCTGAGCCCAGTAGTCCAAGAATTATGAAAGAGTTGAAATAGAACCAACGATATTTGGGTGAACGTAATCCCTCCGACCAGATTGTTGTACCGTTCCATTCAGTAGGAAAAAGACTCATGTAGTGATAGAGCCAGTTATATAGATTTAGAGATTTCTCAGAATAAAATGTTCCAAAGTTTTTCATATTCTTCGTTTACAAGTCTGCCAGTTTATGACTTCAGGTATATAAAGCAATTATTTTTAATACTTTGAAAAACGAGAAATATGTTTTTAAATAAAGTTTAGTTAGCAAGTTACAAGTAAGAGCTACAATGTGTGCTTAAACTCATATCCACACGTGTAGTTTCTTGTCACTACTTTGGTATGTAGGTAGACAGAATATGTTGGTCGCATAAACGTCGAACGTTGTTAAGCACCCGTCTAAAATTAAAAATATCTTCGCATGCCAGTCATCGAAAAAATCTATTTGAAGAAACGAAATCAAAAACAAATCATAATTGCTTTACAAAAACATAGTTTCTAAGTTTGAATATTCAAATATATTTAAAATCAATTTTTTGATTTTTTTATCAATTTTTGCGTACCTACGCATTGGCAGAATGTTCATTATTTTCTTGCTGCTTCTGAGAGCTCTTAGGATATCATTGTCGGTTTGTTCTGTTCGTCGTTGTGTTGACGTCAAATTAAAACAAGTTAAATAACTTTTAATTCTGGCAAATAATTTGTAAACTAGACGCATGCCCACGAGTCTTTTCTATTAGGCAAATTTCAATTAACTGTTCCTTTCAATGCTTACAATACAGACTTACCGTGGTTGCTTACTAGCTCCTTAATGTTGTTTAAAAATATATCCCATTCCATTCCAAAAACCATTAAGATTTTAAAGATTGCTAAGATAAACATTTAATCCTACAGAAATAGGTCTAATCATTTATTTCTTTTTGTGGAAGTTTGTTCAGTAAAAACAACAAGTAGTTATATGTTCCAATTTATATAGGAGAATTCATACTGTCAGGATTTCGTTCATTTGTACAATAGTTATGCTTATCGATTTTCGTTTAAATATTTTCGAGAACACTAGCAGGAAAACTGGAAAGGCGCAAGGTGAGAGCTATAAAATGCTTTGGATTTTGGTTTGGATCTTTGCTGTTAAGCGACGAACGGCATTGGTTCATATGATTGATATGATATGATTATGAATCATATGGCATATGATTCATGATGGAGGTAATAATAGATTACACAATAAATATGTTAGTGGCTTAGAATTAATGTGCTTAAAATCAAAAGGTTTTAGAAATGTTAGCTTTTAGATGCTAAAATTATATGGTATTTGTAAAATAGTTAAATAATTATGATAAGTTATAATATGGTTTAAATTTAAATTATAAGATTAAAAAATTAATCGTATTCTTAATATATTACGTCAGAACATCAATAAGCATTTTTCATTAACAATGCACAATTATCAGGTTAATTATTACAGTCAAATTTTTTCTGATTCTAGCCTATAAACATAAGTTATACAAAATCATGAAAAAGAATATCTAATGCGTAGCACAATATCACGGTTACACACACATTCTATACATAACAAGCAAACTCCAGCCAACCAAAATGCTCCAAGCAAGATGTAAATACCCATCAGGTGTTCCAAATTGACATAATCTCCCACCGTTACAACTTGGTGGACATTTAATGTTTTACCTGTTAAATTAAATTTCAATTTAAAAGAAAATGAGCCCCAATCATCCCACTTATCTTTTAGCCCACTTTCCTTTATAGATTGAAAAGTCTGCAGTATCCAGTAACGATTGACAGTGTATGCCGTAAAATAACTTGTCCGTTTTGCTAACTGTTCAGAAAGCACAAAACACTTGACTGGCGTGCCAGGTTGCAGCATCTGTATATGTTTATTGATCGTGAAAAAATTGAGTAGAGCGCTAAACCCACCCCATAAATACAAATGTTTATTCATTAATAACTTTGGTATTGATTTTTGAGTGTAAGCAGAATTGTTGAGGTAAATGCTCCCATTAAACAAATGCAACAAACCTCTTCTTTCGTATTCTTTGTATCTCAATTCCCACTCTTGGGGGCTATAGTGCACATTCCTTGGAAACCAGAGTTTGTAGTCAGCCAGTAAAACTTGTTTTAAATAACTGTAAGGTTTTCTGTCTACCCGAATTGTGATTTGACTAGTTACAATATTTGAGTAAAATTGAGTAAACACCATTCCAAGTAAACAAAGCAGGTACCAAATCTTTGTTTGCTTGGAATATAGCCAAACAGACGAAACAAACAGTAACGCAATGACGTCAAATATATCTTTTGAACGAATCTTACGCCTTTCAAAAAACGTTACTAGAAATGCTAGAACGAGAACTGTAATTGCCACTGCCATGGCACATTCTGTCGTTAAAATGTTTAGCCATTTATGCAGGCTTACAACAATTTTCGAACTACTTTTATACTTTTCGGAACAATAATAAACGAATTGGCCGGCCGACTCCTGAAATAATAGACCTGTTTTCAGATGTGCCACAGGTTTAGCTGCGTCTCCGAAACTGTCCAACGCCAGAGCGTATGAAATAAACTGGGAACTAATATCCCAGCGGGAACTGCTTTTGATTTTAACATACTTAATAGTATAGTTAAGTATTTTTGCTATTATTATTGGAGAGACATGTTTTGAAAAACAAGAATGTTTGAAGCGTCTAACTGCATGATGGCAACGTATATGGGCTGAAACTTGGCTAACTCTATTTTCAATTTTCCGTTTATTTGCGTTTTTGAAACAGTGTTTGTGTAGCACCACAGGCTGTAAAATAAAATATTCGAATTGACCTTGCAAAGTTTTCCATAGTTCTCCTTTTCCACAATACTCAAAACAATAGTATCTTGTAATTGTTACATCCTGTGATAATATTTGCACCAGTAGTTTTATTGCAGGTAATCCTCTAAATGATGGGTAAATTATATTGCTAGCGTTGTAACCGGATAAGTCATTCATTTCCACAAACACAAAAATCGTAGACGGATGAATCGAAAGCTGATAAAATGTGTCAAAAACGTTTTTACCAAAGCCTATGGTGTTCTTTATTCCCAGTGGAGCAACAACAAGGACAAAAGGTTGACTAAACTTGTAAGGAAATTCA
This sequence comes from Entomobrya proxima, assembly GCA_029691765.1. Classification (NCBI taxonomy): domain Eukaryota; kingdom Metazoa; phylum Arthropoda; class Collembola; order Entomobryomorpha; family Entomobryidae; genus Entomobrya; species Entomobrya proxima. The sequence goes on along the minus strand of CM056170.1, from coordinate 31,676,280 downwards.
ACTCCGATATCAGTTTTATAGGTACTATTGAAGAACATATATCGTAAATTTTCAATAATAAAGTTACATTTTTGTGGAAACGAATGAAAGCTCAGCGTATGTGTTTCCGCACGAGCTTTTAGAGTAGTGATGACCCTAGATACAAATGTGTGTAACTTTTGTGTATTGCAAATGACTGCGTTACTCCTTTTAATGTAGATGAAAGCAGTTAGATATAAAAAACAATAATACGATAAATACATCAGAGCGCGTTTTCCCATTTAAAGTTTTAATGAACAAATTTGCTGAAATTGTAATGTGAAATAAGTGATTCTTCTTCTGATGGCTTTATTGGGATTTGACAATGGCTAAAATTCTTTAAAACAGTCTAGCAAGTTCTTTTGGTGAGCGTTTATTAATGGGCCTTATTATCGATCTTTCAAAAAATGACAAATCTCTAACCAAACAGTTTTCCTGAAAAATAACAAGTGTTAATAAATACTACTGCAGTGTGAAATGGAAAGGTAGAACTTAAATTTTTTATTGCATCTACCTCTTGAAAACGGCTATTTATCATTGGGTCAATGTAGATCTATGAAGTGAAACACAAGAGTTTAAATAAAAGTTTATGAAAGTTGGCAAAACCGCAAAATTTCCGAGGAGTTTTAGTATGTCTTACATTTAGTCAAGTCTGAGCAATGTTGCGAAAGCGTTGTTGTTAGCCCAATATAAAATTATGCAAAATTATTTATAAAAATGAAAGCGAGCTGCGCGAGTTATATTTGTTAAAAGCTAAAAAAGAGAATTTAATTTTAGTTAGCACTTACCCCTTTGTGTCAATGGTTTATCGATTAAAGTTACAGGAAGTGATGTATGTGTATTTATAATGGGCTGCTGGATTGTTGGCTGTTGAAAGAATTGTTTTTAGTTCTACAAATATATTATGTTTTAAATTTTTAAACTTTAAACAAAATGGCTGAAAACTCTAATTACGATGTTGATAACCTAGTTTTGAAAAATTAACAGAGCAGAGAGAAAGTTGGAGATGAGCAAGTAGCAGAATGTAATGACATGAATTTGTATGACAACGTTTTAAATTTGGAATGAACAAAATATGCATATATTCTTTGAATAAAGTATATGATGAAAGAGAGGTTAAACTTTAAGCTTTAAGGCAGTTTAAAAAATAAAAACAACTTTAGCATCATCCTATTATGCTTTGAAATTGTTTTAATTCATTTAGGGCGTTTAGGTTTTAATTCACGGACGTTTAGGTATTTTTATAAACAAACAGTTTGTAAATAATAACGTGACAGATTTACTATTTCTTAAGAACAAACGCTAAACATATTATCACAATAAAATTTTCTGATGATGACTGAGTTAGAATGCCGAAATGTTAGCATTAAATACCACTTCAAAATAAAAAGTGTCCTGTAAGTTCATAGACATCAACCTAATTATTAATTCATTCCAAGAATTCAGAGAAGTGGCGATCAATTCACATTTGCTAGTTCAGAATACTATACTAAGCCATATTATTGCTTTCGCAAAAATACGTATATGTGACACAGGATAATATACATATTCAATTTTAAAAAGACGGTCTGTTTGCATTTGTTAACGGCATTTAATTGCCTATTTGTGTTTGCTCTACTGCTAACTAAATCTCATTGTCAATCTCAATAAATGTTTTCTTATGTCAATAAGTCTATATTCTGGACCTTAATACTGAATACAATGACTAGTTATTAGATATACTGAAAAAGAAGTCAAATTTCTACATTGAGAGTTTAAAATTCCCAGTCTCCCAACTTGTTCCAGAATTTCATTCTGTCCGAATGCGGTTCAACAATCACTCTTGGTTTTGGCTCATTGTCCATTAGCAAATATGGCATTGAGTATTCATCCTGGCCAGATATAAAGTGCTCATTGACACTAGGCCACTTTAAGTTTCGGAATGTTAATACATTTCTATAAAATAAAAAGCAAAGATGGGTTATTATACATCAAATTAATAATTTCTGCAAAACTGTGATATCACAAAACCGTTTCAAACTTACGTTACATTGGCAAAATCCACAATAACTTTGACAAAGTCTTCAGAAAAGTCCTTGTCCTTTCTGCTCATCCATTTTGAAAATCCTTCTATGTTCCAAAGCTGAAAGACGCTTTCTCCATGCATCACTCCTAAAATGAATACACATTATTTATGTACTTCTTAAATGAAAATTTTGAGTATGGCAAAAGTATATATTCAAATTACCAAATGGTCTTGATCTCGTGTCCTCAAAAATCTTTTCCCCAATCCAATTCTTCATCATTTCCCACACAATCTTAATCACACCGGGTAACCAGTCATCTTTCCTGGTAGCACTAAACATTCCATAAATTCCTGGCAAGCTTTTACTCGTATAGTTAAAAAAGTACAAATACGTCGGCGCACTACGCTTTCCATGAAAAATTGCTGATTTGTGTGTTGGCCACAGAAAATTGAAGTCAGATTGCAAATCCGTAAAATTTTGCATGAATTGCTTATCATCCTTGGAAAATCTGCTGTTGGCAAAATATCTCTTTCTAATTTTCTGAAATATATCTTCCGGAATTGGATTATCCACTTGTAACACATCTTGCAATACAGTATTCCATTCATTATCCAATTTTTCTAATAATTCGGGATATGCTTCAAATCTCGCTGTTCTGAAACTGGCTTCACCTGGTGTCACTCCAAACATTATTGGAATATCTGGAAAGTCTCCAGTTTTCAAAATATTTTCCGGGTGTTCTTTTAGAAATTGACCGTCAATTGAAGGCATAAACATTTCCTTAGAATTGTCCGGTTCCATAATCGTATTGTCAAGTGCTACCAGCTTTTGCCATTTTGTATTTTCAAAACATTTTTGTAACTCTTCAGATGTTTTCACATTACAATGCAATCTTTTCCCACGTTTTACTGCAACTTCTTTCGGATTTCTGGAAAGTCCCATTGGACAATTGGCCGGATTGCTTTGTACAATTGCTCGGTGAAATAAACCTTTAGACATTGGCGACAAAACGTGCAAATGTGTTGACATTGCGCCTGCCGACTCCCCAAATAATGTGACTTGGTTTGGATTACCACCAAAACTGGCTATATTTTTCTGTACCCATTTCAACGCCAGATTTTGATCTAATAAACCCATGTTTCCATTTGGACCGTTTGTATCCTCCAAATTTAAAAATCCGAAAGAGCTCAAGCGATAATTTGGCACTACAATGATTACATCGTGATCCATAAAATAGTCGGGATGAAACATTTTGGCTGCAGCCGAAGCAAACGCACCGCCATGAAGCCACACTAAAACTGGCTTTTTATCATGTAAATTGTTTTTGTTTCCATTTACAAATACGTTCAGGTAGAGACAGTCAAGTTGACCATTTGGCATTTTAAAATATAGAATGTCCAACTGTGCACATTCCGGTGGACATTTTGTTGTTTGTTTTATAGCCTTCCAAGATTCTAAAGGTTCTGGAGGTAAAAATTTACGATTTCCAGTTGGAGGTTTAGCATAAGGTATTCCGAGAAATTGCCAATATTCTTGACCATTTCGGGATAATGCTAAAATACCCTGAACTGGTCCACTTGGTGTGTGTATTACAGGTGTGAAAACAGGTGGATAAATCCATTTTATAAAAGATGCACAAAATACGCTTATCAAAATAGGAACAAATAGTGTAATGCAGCAACACCTGCAATTCATTTTGGAACGGTTTGCAAAACTGTAAAAATTAAATTGGTTTGAAAAATTTATAATGGTAATTTAACGAATAGAGTTTCACTTGTGCGTACAAGTCGTGCAATGTGCCAGGTGAGAGTCAGCTGCTGGACAATATTCCAGAGCTATGTGTTTTATTCCGTAGCATACAGAAGGCTGGAAGGTGTGAGTGTAAAGTCCAGATTTGTATAAAGTGTGCGTGTCTATCGATCGCCGATCAGAGTAATCTGTATTCTCACGCAACAAGGTATACATGCTGCCATCAAACTATAGAAAAGGAAAGTGGAATGTTATGAACACTTTTTACCCTCGAGCTTCATTTTGAATCAATATACTAGCTATTTACTAGGTATGTATTTGCAAATTGTTTGCAATAATGAAAGGCTAAACTAATGCAATTACCATATTTTAACAATCCAGAAAATTATATTTTAAGATATGATTAATCTCTTTTGTGCTCTGAATTGAATAATACATTAAGTATTAGAGTTATTATTTCAAGCAAGAGTAAATGAACAAGTGAAAGTCGCTTTACTCATTCTGACACTCTTTTTAAATAATTAATTTTATTAATCACCGTCGAATGTACAATCAAAATAGCCACAATCTTTTACTATGTGTGAAAGCACAAAGTGCTTTATTCAGTATTCACACATAATATGTACCGCACTTATTTGGGAATTCTTTCTGCGCACAACCTAAGTCATATTATATTGCTTGCCATACTTTGTTTATTGATTCGAGTGGTTAACAATTTACATGAAATTTGAGGCACAAAATCAGTATGAAATATTTTTCTACGTTTCTTTCAGACAACGTATGAATAATGGATTCCTTAGCTTTTAAGCGTAAGAGCTTTTATTGGTACTAGAATCAATGACCTTACGAATTATACTTTTTGGACTTTTACCGACGTTTAGGTATGACTTTGAAAGGGTCACAAAATGATTGCATACAATTTTTATGAATTTATATTGATTTAATATTTTATTCATTAAAAGTGTACTATAGTGTGAGAAGTTCAAGTATTTAATTTACATATTATTATTATATTAAACCTAACACGCACAATTTCCTTAAATGTTTCCACTTTCACATAAGTAGGATTATAAATCTAACAATAATTTAGCATTACATAGGCATAGAACAACCTCCAAACATACAAATTACATACAAATTTTGTTGATGCAGTTGGTTAGCTTTTTGGCTCATTTCGTCCATTTTAATTCTGCAGACTAACTTATTTTATTGCCACAATGCAGCTGTAATATAATTTTCGCTGTATCTAGACATGCCTTTTAGCATTAAAGTTTTTCGAAAGCGAAACGGGCCCACTAAAATTTCCACAGGTTGCAAACTTTTATAAATCTTGATCCATTCTTTTCTTTGTCCACTAGACATTGGTTGCGCAAACAAGTTTCTAACTGCTAGTTTAAATTTGCTAACCGCCATATCAACCGATGACATGGCAAAAAACGAATGTCCAATTCGCGACAAAGTAAGAAACAGGTCCAAAAGAAAAAGCAGGAAATCCGTTCCTCCAAGACCATATCTAATCATTTGAAATACAATGTAGCTCTCTATTGTTTGTTGTAAGCCAAGCATGAGATACAAACGCAGTTGCGGTGAGCGCATATGCATTCCAATTGAACGTGTAGTTAACGCAAGACAGGCATAATCACGAAATACGCGCTGGATGGTACTTCGGTTAGAAAGGTTTGCATTTTTTATACAAATTGTCATGGCTTTTATACAAGTTTCTGCGTGATACGCAACTGTTCCCAGAAATACCAGAAAAAAGGAGAAAACATAATCAATAGCCAGTAACTCACAAGACTTTAGAAACCATGCTGTAGTCTCGAAATAAAAATTTTTCCAGGGAAACAAAGAGTACTCGTTGGTTTGGTAGTTTACAGCTCCCCAAAGTTGCCAAGCAAAGTTTACTGCTACATAATGGTCGAGGATAAAACTATGAAAAAATATGCGTTTCCATTTTCTACCCAATTCATTTTCCAGACTTTTATTGCCAGTTGTGGCCAAAGTTGGTAAACACTGATCCCATATTTTGTCACAATGATTCGTAAATTGTAAGAAAGCTTGAGTAAAATCCGGATTTAGTAGCAAAGAGTCGCTGATGTAATACACAGAATATGCAAGCATCCAAAGAGCAGCTTCCAATTTGCTGAAAGAATCCAACGGTCCAAAGGTTGAGGAGTAAACATCCAGAAAAAGAAACAGGTTGTGGAGAAACGTCATCATTACCAGAAATCGAAGGAGCAAATACAATGCAAGCTTGTATTTGGAAATTGTAGAGAAATTGCAAGCGTAGCAATTTTGAACTGTTACAGGTGTACTAGTACGGCGTTGTAATAATTGTAGATTTTTAGGAGACTTTTTGTGTATTTTTTGTTTTCGACCATTTTGAATTGATATCCAAAATAGTTGATTTTCAATTGTACTTTTAAAAACTTCCAAGGTTTTCAAATTTCAAGATAGTTTAGATTTTCAGCGCTGGAAGAATCTTTGCATGTTTTCTGTTTGACAGGTAAGCACTCAACTGAGACCAAGGAGGTCAAATCAATAGTCTAATGTTCTTCACGAGTCTAGATGATTAACCATTAAACAAGAATCATTGACGACACAGCTGGAAAAAAATAATTTTTGAACGTTTGATCCATGTCATGTATGCGTGACCATGTGTGATAACGTGAAAAAAACTTGTATTTCTAATTTAACGGCTTTTAAATGTAAAGTGAGACATTTTTTATTGCTTGAGTTTCATATTATATCAGCTCCTCAACTGGATTTGTGTTGAGTGGTTAGAATATAAAATTTTTGGATTGACATGCCACGATTAAAAATTAAGACTTTACAGATACAACCACTCATTATAAAGCATTTTGCTGTCCTAGAATACATCAAATTGGAATGGAAAGAATGGAGCTAATAAATAAAATATTACGGAGCTTTAAAACCTTTTAAAACCTATTACACAATAGGATTAAGAATGGCTCATTAAGAGACTCTATAACACCTTGATAATAATTTTATTGGTTATGAGGAAGCTATAATTACACGAATTATCCCCATTTAAACAAACTACAGTAAAATTTTCTCGCTTTTTGCAGCTTTCATTCTTTATTAGCTCGGTATTTCAGCAGGGCAAATCGAATCTAAACGAAGTGAATAGTCTCATAACCAATCAAATACTCTCTAATTTAGGCATCTTGGCTTTTTCTAAAGCAAGTAGGTTCTGAACCAAGCAAATAGGCTCTAATAAACTGCCTATACGAATCAAATTATTTTCTTGTAGACAGTTTTAAATTTTTCTCGTCTTCAGCAGCGAGCATGTAGCTTAATGGCTTTTCATGGATGTTTGTGATGAACAAACATAATGCCTGGTCATTTCCATACGTTTATTCCGTTTATTCACACCATGTAATAAAACAAGCCATGTCGTTTGCAAGTGTAGACTCATTGTTAGTTTTCGCAAATACAAAATAATCGGCAGATACAATAGTCAGAAATGTAATGCAATTTAATTGTATAACTTGTTTTTGTCCTACAATTTTTGGGTTTGATAATGTTTTATTTCTTAATTTTTTTGCATAGCATTCGTAATCTTGTGACGGCATGTACGTAAGCGTTCTGCTTTATATCAATCATTATTATTATGAATATGAATAATTATTATAAATGTTTACTGAAAGAGTGAAAGGCTCAGGGCAATATGAATACTGCAAAAATTCGTCAAAACTCAAGACCCCAACTGATATTAAGTATGCACTATGCACACTATGCACTATTAAGTTCAGTGTCAAAGTCATACATTTTTTTAATCGACCAATACGTCAATGTTGAAACTTCACAAAGAAGAGGTTCTGATAAGGGCCACAGTAAAAATAATACTAAAATCACACATACCTAAACGAATATGCTACACAATCATAGACTTTACAAAATATTTTCCATACAGAGGCACCGAGTTTCTCTTTTTGTACTTTGATTTTAACTGTCTAGTTTGTTTTTTTCTTAACCAATGCTTTAGTAAAGTAACCGATTTCAACAATAAACAACCAAAACCTTTGTTTTCCCCAATATACGAACATAATGCTACTACATATCCCATGGGTAGCAACAAAAATATCATGCATATATTTCCACGCAAGGGTGCGCTTTGTACCGGCGGATTCAAATCCTCCACATATGGCTTATGCATTGTAAATAAATTCGGCACCCAGTTAACGATACCGCATTCTTTTAAGCTACTAAGTCGTCCACTAATCTGGGATGGTGAGAAAGGCTGAAAACTGAAAACAATACTGGACTCGGCATAGACCTCACTGCTAACAGAAACATGCTTTGTGCCTAAGGAGGCAGCTCTTTTTGCCATACTGTAAGCCAAAGCCTGCGACATTACAAAAGCATTCCGTTTGCAACTTTTTAACTCGTCAAAGAACAATTTTCTTTCAGAACGGCGTATCATAGCTGTAATGATAGAATAAAGTTTGTTCGTATTTTTTGTAACATTAACAGTAAGTTCCTTTAAAATACTTGTCACGGTTTGATTTAGCTCTGGATGGATTCTAGAAACATTGACACTTTGACACTTATCCATCTTGGGAGAAAGACGTGACTTTTTGTACCTCCTGGTTTTTATCATTTTAAAAATAGAAATACAACGAGTTTTGAGTCAAATTTTATATCATTGATTAGTACTTTAATTGATCTACACATTAAAGTAAGTTTTTAGTGATTTAATAGTGATTCTAGCCCAAAAACCAGTGAAATTATAAGCAGTCATCAGAAAAATATTTTTACCCAGTATTTTCATCTCAGTTCACTTTACACGGACAGGATACAGAGGAAGGACTTATACATTGACAGATAAGTTACACTTTAATAAGTATATGCACTCCGGGAATACAAGTAGTCCGTTTCTGTAAAAGTCACCCAAAGATACTGGCACAAACCGTATGTTGTAAATTCCAGCAAACAACATGGGACATGAAGCTCAACCTGAGAATGCTGGTGCTGGGCCACAAAGTACTGTCATCACTCTCGACCAAATAGGATACATGCTTCAAAAGATGGATGTACAGACATCCATACTTCAAGGGATGAAAACTGATATGACGGACATGAAGGATGAGATTCGCAAAACAAACACAAGGCTGGACAGATACTTTGAGCGGTTAACTGACGTGGAGAGTACATGCAAGGATACTCAAATCCAAGTAGTAAAACATGAACGAGACACGGCAGAAAAAATCCACCAACTCGAAAAAACTATCCATGAGATGCAAAAAATGATGTCCAGCTCACAAAATGCAGCCCGGGAGGAAATCGGGAAATATACTAAACGGAAAAATGTGGTAATCTTCGGATTACCAGAAAATGATGGCGATGCACTACTTAAAAAACTGTTTGGACTGATTTTACCAATAGGAATTGATGTGCCGAATTATTCCCGTTTTGGCTCAAACGAAAGTGGAAACCCAAGACCCGTCAGAGTTTTTCTCAAATCCCAAAACGACAAAGAAGATGTGCTCAAGAATTGCGGCAAATTGAGAGATAAGACAGAGTTCTCTGGAGTATCGGTCAGACGGGATCTTACAAAACATCAGCAGTTATTGGAAAGGAACCGAAAAACACCGGTTGTCACTCGATCACAATCACAAAAACGAAAATCTCACGATGAGCAGGATGTGGACAAGGAAAATACAACAAAGATTTTGCGGCAGGAGCCCCCATTATCAAATCCGTCGACAGTTGCAACTACGACAAACAGTAGTCAAATACAAAATGACAATACTTCTAATGATACAAGTAAACCAGACAACACTAAAAACCCGGACTCAGCTCAAGGATCATCAAATCCACCATCAACCCAGGATCCCGTCACTATGGATACTGCATGACAGATGAAGAGGCGTCATATTACTATCGGTCAGATAAACATAAATTCTTTAAGAAACAAAACTATTTTGCTTCAAGATTTTTTAACTGAGCATGATATTGATATTCTTTGTTTGAGTGAAACAAAATTGCAGAAGGATACTAAGCTAATGTCGATACCAGGATATAATATATTTAGGTTTGATAGAAATGAGTGTGGAGGAGGTGTGGCAATCATTTATAAAGACTATCTCAGCGCAAAAGTTGTGGTGTCAGACTCTTTTGAGAGCCTTGAAGTGGTAACTGTAAAATTCCAGGTAAATAAGTTTAAGTCATTTTTAGTGTCATCCGTATATCGTGCAAAGTTTAATCTAACAACCTCCGACATTAAGCTATTAGAAAATTATTTCAACAGATTACTAAGCCATGGCCTGACTTTTTATGCCTGTGGTGATTACAATATTCATTTTGAAAATCCGTTAAAACCAGACGTACTTAAGTTTAGCAAAATGCTAGATAGGTTTAGTTTAAAACAAATTATCGTGAATCCTACCAGACAAAATGCAATAATTGATTTGATCATTACAAATGACGACAAGGTAGAAAGTAATGTTACTACTAAAGTAGTTCATGCGGGGTTATCAGATCATAACGCTTTAATCGTTAGAAAGGTATTGAAGGTTAAAAAGACAAGAAAATTGATCACGTATCGTAGTTTTGAGAATGTAAATTGGATGGAATTCGGGCAAAAGGTTTTAAATTCAAATTTTAGCGTAGACGCAACTCAGTCACTGCCCATTGCATTCAATGCATTCATGCAAAACCACATTGATCTTTTTAATGAATTTGTTCCAATAAAGTCCAAATATTTAGTCGATCACAATCACAAATATAAAGCTAGTAACACCGTAGCAGATCTAAAAAAATTTCGAAAGACACTTTTGAACTGGCAAAGCAGAGCTCCTTCGTTGGTTACTAAAACTAGATTACGCATTATTGATAAGATTATTAGGAAACAGATCTTTTTAGATACTAGAGATCAAATAAAACACGAGCTTAAGGAAAAAGGGATGTGGTATGTTAAAAATAGATTCCTTCCTAAGAAAGCGACAGGTCAAATTAATTCAGACTTTAGTCAGGGTGAAATGAACGAGTTTTTTGCGAGTGTCTCAAACGAGCCATTCGTTGGTGAATGTCCTAATAAGCCTATAAACATGCCAATTTACACAGGTAAATTTTCATTTAACCCATTGACTGAAGCAGTAGTATTGCATTGGTACAAAAAATTGAAACACAAAGAGAAACGAAATCCAGATAGTACTGGTTTTGCACCGATTATGTTGGCAAAAACAATAGGTGCACCAATGGTATTAGAAAATCTTACAAAATTGATAAACTTGTCATTTAGCTCAGGCGAATTTCCATCAATTTTAAAAACAAGTATCATAACACCTATTCCAAAAATAACGAATCCTACTACCATCGCACATTTTAGACCAGTATCTACGCAACCTTTCATCTCGTTGCTCCTGGAGAAGTGTGCACATGCACAACTCATGCAATATCTTAACATGAATAACATGCTTTATAAAGGGCAGTTTGGTTCAGAAAGGGACACTCATGTGAACTTGCAATGGCTGCGTTAATGGAGTTTATTTACAAAGAAATTGATAAAGGAAACATTTGCATTCTTCTAGCGCTTGATCTTTCCAAAGCGTTTGATGTAATTATTAGACATATTTTAATTGAAAAACTGAGCTGGTACGGGATTGACAAGAAATGGTTAGAATCTTATCTGGGTGATAGAGCACAATATATACGAGACGAAAATGGAAAGCCAACAAAAATTATTTTCACAACTAGGGGTTGTCCACAAGGAAGCGTTTTAGGGCCGTTAATTTTCACTTTATATATCAACGATCTGCCTCTAGTCGTTCAAAACTGCATTTCTATTATGTTTGCTGACGATAGTCAGTTCTGTAGAAGCGACAGTCCAAGTAAGATTCAAGACATTATCGATAAAATGACAGAGGATTTAGAACGGATCATAGATTGGATGCGTAAAAATGGAATGAAACTAAATGTTGCTAAAACCCAAATTATTGTCTTAGGGAGTGCAAAAAATATTAGTAAGATAGGTCAAATTGAATTTAATATCCAGGGTACCGTTATAAAAAGCAGTGAAACGTTAAAGAGTCTAGGTTTAACATTGGATTCCAAATTAACTTGGTATGAACATATTAATGGTATTTCGAAGAGGTTTCATTTAGTCTCAAAATCTTTGTATCCCCTTAAATCACTACTACCTTCCGATGAAATGATAAAAATATATAGTGCCTGTATTTTGCCTATTGTGAATTATATGTCGCTTTTATGGGGATGTGCTTCCAAAGGTAATCTTAAAGTGGTAGAGAAATGTGTAAGAATAGGTGCTCGTATTCTTTTGAATGTCCGGAAGTATGATCCTGTTTCAAAACTGTTGCACGAAAAGTTAGAATGGATGTTTCCAAATGAGGAATATTTTTATAAAACTTTATCGTTGATATATAGATTGAAAAACATAAATGACATTCCGTACTTCAAAAATTACCTGCAGACGAATTCTCAAATTCATAATTACAACACAAGAAATTCAGAGAAAATTTTTGTAAATGACAGGATTAGATCGAGCATAGGTGAAAGAACAATAGGGTTTAGACTCTCAAAATACAATGATTTACCTTCAGAAATTCAAAACTCACCAAATATTAAAACATTTAAGGAAAAACTCAAACAAATAATCTTGAAGCAAAATATTGATATAGCTTAAACCAAAAGTGGAATCAAAATTATATCTTAAAATAAAGTGTCTTGTATTTTTACTAAATTGTTATAATTTAATTGTTATATTATTGTTCCAACTTATGACTTAACTCGGCGTTAAAACACTTAAATATTATGAAAAATTGTTGTACTATTCTTTCAATGTAAATTATTTTTGAATTGACTTTGTAACTTGATGTCAAACGTAACGAGTTTCTTAATTGAAACAGGTTTGATGAATAAATTATTATTAAATTATTAAACATTTTTCAGTTCATTTAACCTTCTTTCTTCTGGACTTACTTCTCCTTTTAAAAGTACTACTTCATAATCCTTAACTTCAGTAAAGATATGAAACCGATGATAACGTTCTACACTTCTTAACTGATGTCCGCCGTAATTGAATTCAAGTGGAAATTGTACAGGACCCCATAAGAATGTAAGAAATATGCTTCCTGTTACTGAATAAATTGAAACATTATTTTGCTTCAGTTGCTCCAGCGTTTTATACAGAAGCGGTTGCCTAGAAGTAATCATATTATAAACATTATTGTTTTTGTACGCGTTGCTTAGAACCAACCCACCAAGCATAAAACCTGCGGTAATACTTCGTAGACAGGGAAATTTGTCCAGATATCCTGGAAAGGGGTCGCCTTGCTCCAAGAGAACCTTACACAGTTGCAAAATCATTTCAAAATATTTCAGCTTAAATTTTTGCTCGGTTTGAACTTCCTGCATGGACCACTTTGGCAATATTAAAGCTATAGATAATCCCGCAATACAAAATAAGGCACATGCCCAAACGAAAACGTCGTACACGTTAAAAAGCTCCTGGAATGGATATTGTTTCAATCCTCGTTGCCCACAAGTTACAAATCGAAGCTTACTGTTGGGATTTTCAATTGCCAGAGGATAGTCCTTATAGGCTACACTTTTTGTGGCGTAGGCTGTGTATACGCTTATGACAAATACTTCGCTTTCATATGTCGTATCGTGGCTTGTGCGCTCAAAATGCTGACCTTGTAAGCATTGTTTTATATTTCCACTTGGCATTTCTTCCAGTTCAAAAGTGTCGTTCTTAATAAGCTCCTGCAACACAATAGCCGACGCTTGAGCCAAACGTTCATCAATGTTTTGTGTGGTTCCAAACTTGAAATATCTTTTAAATTTTTGATTTACTGTCTCGCATGCAAAGAGTTGTGTACCGATTTGCAATTTCAACTTTTCGTATTCTCTGTACTGCCAAAATCCCTTCCAATAAAATTGAGTGTTAGCTCGAGAAACTATTGAGTTTATATCCCTGAGTTTACTTGTATCTAGACTAGGGCCAAGAAATACCGGGTTTTTGCAAATGTGGCATTGTTTTAAAAGTCGTAGCTTATACGTTTCGTGTTTTATTGTGATAAGTGCAAAAAACTGATTAGTGGCATAAAGTTTCAACCCTAGTGGTTTGCCTACCCAATTTTGTATCGTTTTTAAGGAAGGAGTCGAGTGGTTGTAAGAAGCCAGAATATTAATAATTGGTCTCAGAGCCCTTAAACGTGAAAGATTTTCAAAAATTACTTTATGGTTTGCAAGACCTTTATAGTTTAGAATGTGCTCCGGAAAATCTAAATAGATGCCAAGAATTCCATTCCAACTTTTTGCAGAGTTGAAGAAATAAGAGCTGTCAAAAGTAACACAGTGACTATTTGCTTGTTCGACAAAGTATTTTGGCGTATGGCAGGAGTGTTTAACTACACATGATTTCCCGCAAATCCCAGAGTGTTCTCGTGATAGCCATTTAATTAGTGTAAAAGTTACGTTTACAAACCCATAACTTATACGGTACGTTGCAAACACTGGTTGAATGCTTTGAATTACAATAGGAAATTTTGAAGGGGTAATGTCCGAATTGGCAACATTTATAATAAATGTTAGTAACTTGTTTTGTAAAACTAGGTTTTCTAACGCATTTGCTTTGAATACTGGAGTTGTGGTTGTTGCCTTTTTGGAAACATGCTCCAAATGCTGCCTGCGAAATTCGATTAGATTTAGGCTTTGGGGATCTGAAAAAATTTCAGGACTGGATTCGTTTAACGCTTGCAGTTGAAAAAATTTTGTTGTGTAAGAGCCTGAAAGAGCTAGTATGCTACCAAAGTAAATAAAATATATCAGTAACATGATTTTGTTTCGTTTCAAATAGGAGATGGAAACGTGTGATGCTTCTGGTAATAAAAATATAAAATAAAATCAACAACTGACCACCCAAAGTTTAATACAGGCTGGAAAGTTCAATACAGAACTTGGTTAGTAGATGAAGATATTTGAAATACATAATTAATTATTTAGTATAATACTATGCTTCTGCTAACATATATATGGGTACGGAGCATTGACCTTATACTAAGCGTTGCGAAAAAAAATATGATAGGTAGCTATACAATTAGCTAAATTAAGTTTTTATATTATGAGCAGTACATACAATATCAAGAGCAATAACGCAATATCAAGAGCAGAGCAGACCAATATCAAGAGCAATATGTTTTGTAAGGGGTCTCGCAACTAACCAAACTGTGTATGGATAATTTAGCTGTTGTAAATTTGCGGGCTTGGTCCAGCCAAGTTAAATGTGCTGCTAAGCAACCTAATGGTTTTTTAGCATGGCTTGGTACATTAACCTCTGTAAAACCATTTAAGGCAAGCAGTTGTAAAAAGGCAATGCGTACATACTTTTAATATTGTCATGCTATCCAGTTAAAATTGAATTGCTATTATTTTTTAACCTTTTCAATGGTTTTAAGCAATATTAAGTTAATCATTAAAGCACTCAAAAAATCTTAACGATTTTATACATTTATGAAACAACAGAGCTAACGAAAATCAGTACTTTTTGCTCCTATTTGCATCTAAGATATGATTAAAAGTCCATCACATATTCTGTCTTGCATATTTCTTATCAGACCACCAGAAAAGTCATAGTCAATTGACATTCCAGAAAAGTATTCCACTCGCACTTGTCTCATAACCTTGGCTTCATACTTCAGAATTTTCCACATCTTTTTACTTTCCCGATTTTGAATCCTTGCTAAGTTTTTACTACAGCGTTGTCTACAATTTTTAACTATTTCTTCTGAACTTTCTGTAAATTTGGCAATTTGGTCTATAACGAACAGCAAACCACCTAGCAGGAATACAAATGTTGTAGCAAGCATAATATACCGTCTTAGTGGCATTTTTACTCTGGAAAGCTTAACCATCATTAAGAAATATGTTACAATTAACCAGAAAACTGCGGATATATTAAATGTTGCACATTTTGTGACAACATCTGTTGTTACCCCAAATATTAAATACATTTGCTTGTACTCCGAAATCACTTGAGAAACTGACATTTTAGATAACTCATAATTTCTGAAATAATACAAACAAGATTTAGTTCTAGTAATGGACATAACCAAGCTTAATATTACGTCGGTAAACAAACGCAAAGCTTCAAAATATCCAAAAACTAATAATGCCGTACGTGGAATTATACAAAGAACTCTAAAAATTGTACTTTGAGTATATAGTGAAAAATGTTTTTGCAGAACAAAGTGTAACGCGTCTTCATTTAACGGTATGGCAGTTAGGTAGTATACAGGTGGAGTTACCACTACGAGTAAAACCCCAGGAACCAGAAGTTTTTCCAGAAATTGTTCAGGAACAGAGCACGGATATTTGACTTTGAGCCTGTGACTAAATCTAATGAATTCATTAACAACCTCAGCAGCTTCTTTGTATGATATACCAGTTAAGAAGGAGACAAAGCCAGCAAACGTTTTCACCAAAAGGAGAATATGTTGAACAAGTGCAGCAACAGGATAGTGGGTAAGTTGTTTTGTCAGATGGAGATGTATTACGTAGCAGAGAATAAACTGGAGGAATAGAGATGCCGGTGTATAGACAAAGAAAGCGTAAAACCAAGGTTTCCAATTTGCACGGGTGACAGGCAAATGATAGGATCGGGAAGTTTTTATGTCCCACTGGAAATGTAACCGGGGAAGGTAGAAGAATCCAGCGTGAAGAATGTTGAGGGCTTTGATTTCGCGCTTTGAGAACATTTTTGAAAATGTTAACCTGTCGAGGTTTGACGCAAAACAGAAGAAAATTTTCGCAGAATATATTTTTTCAGTTTAAGTGGTCTAGCAAAACAAATTATATAAAAAATTTAATTGGCAAAAGAATTACAGAATTTAATTGAAATAAGTTTCACAAGTTAAGGAAATAAGCTTAGCACAAAACTACAAAATGAGTTTGTTTTCTTAAACTCATTTAAATCAAGTCATAAATTTGTTCATACAAATACCTTTCTTGTATGCCTATGTAAAAATCTAGGTCAACCACATGACGCACAATATATAATTTTGGAAAATCTATGAATTTTAGATTTTCAATATATCAACTTCTTAAAACAGATTTTAAAGTGTAATTACTTGCTCTTCTTCCTTGCTTTGAAATTATTAAAAGAATTTTTGTACAGCTGTGCCCTACTAAGATTGGCCAACTATATGTAAATCTAAATCTAACTTCTATTATTCCGCAAACTAAATAAACATAAATTGAATTTTAGAATATTAGCAACTAAACAAGAAAGTTTATTTTTGTAACCTATATAACGTTTCATTTGAAGTGATTTGCATAAAGAAATTTAAGAAGGAAGCAATTTACAAAACTGGCCAAGGTGATTATTCTTTACAAAAACAAATCAAATTTCAGTAAATAGTTTAATAAATATATAAATGTCGGGACTAAATCACCGCTCAACCTGAATGTACGTCACCAGTAATAAACTATGCAAATTCATTTTCTATCGGGAAAATTGTTGCCAGTTAAAATGAATTTACACAAAACTGCGTTGTTTACGAAATGGTTATAACATATACAAATTGCGGCATTGTCAATACCGTTTATGTTTTAAACAAAACAACAACTCAAAACAGCAATCATTTCAAAAATTCGATTTAATAGTAGATTTACTTCTTAATTAGTTTGGAAAGTTTTGAAATTTCCATAAAAAAAGATTAATGAAACAACACATACATTCAACGTGACACTTTAAAGTACCGACAGATGACGAATGACTACATATGACATGCTTTTTATGTTGAACAATTTTATGGATGTTGTAAATGGTGACAAATAGATATGTCCATGAACCTCTAAACTATAATCAATAATCCGTCACAAATACGATTCTGTATATTCTTAATCAATGCTCCAGTAAAGTTATAATCGATAACCATTTCGGAGAAAAATTCCACCCACACTGGCCTCATTACTCTTGTTTCATACTTGAGAATTCTCCACGTTGTTTCACCCTTCCAAGTTTTAAACAATAACAGCCTTTTATCACAACGCTGCTTGCAACGTTGAATCACGTCTTCTGAAGATTCTTTAAATCTGGCAATTTGAACAATAGCAAACAATAGACCACCCAAGATGAATACAAATGTTATAACTAGTATTATGTACCGTGCCCATGACACTCCTACTCTAGAAAGCTTTACTATGATTACAAAATATGCTACAATTAACCAAAAAACCAAAGATACTATCAAAGTAGTGCACTTAGTTACTACGTCTTTTGTTACTTCATACATTATAAATAGTTGCTTATATTCCGAAATAACTTGAACAACAGTCATGCGGCATTGTTTATAGTTTTTAAGGAAATACAGACACGCCTTAACTCTATTAATACTTATGATTTGTTCAAGAATCAAATAGCCGGTCGACCGCATACCCTCGAAGTATCCAAAGACCAAAATTTGCTGTACGCGGGATTACACATAAAATTTTAACAAAAACGTTTTCGGAATATAATTGAAAATGTTTTGCAAAAACAAAGTGCAATGGGTCTTCATTTATTGAAATAGCAGTAAGATAATATACAGGTGGTGCTATAACAACCAAGAGAACCCCGGGAACCAGCAGCTTTTCTAAGAATGGTTCTGGAACTGAATTCGGGTAATTTAACGAAAGTCGATGCTTAAATCGAACAAATTCGTTTATAACTTCAACAGTTTCTTTGTAAGATATGCCGATTAGAAAGGATACAAAACCAAGAGATGTTTTTAGCAATAAAAGAATATGCTGCACAAATGCGGCAACAAGATAGTGAGGTAGATTTGTGGTTAGGTGAAGGTATATTACGTAACTGAGAGTGAGTTGTAGAAAAAGTGATAAAGGTGCGTAAACAAAGAAAACGTAACACCAGGGTTTCCAGTTTACGCGGGTGAAAGGTAGAAAATAACAACGGGAACTTTTAATATCACATTGAAAATGTATACGGGGTAAATAGAAAAATCCAGCGTGCAAAATTTTGAGGGCTTTGACTTCACGACGTGAGTACATTTTTAAGAATGTTTGGTTCTCGAAGAAGGAAGAAGGAAGTATAACGCTTGTCAGAAAAATATTAGAGAGTATGCAGGCTCGGTAATGGTTTTCAAACAAGCATATTACATGCAACTAAAAATTAATAGAAAAATTGTAGGTCATCATGTAACTGAAACCTTTGCTTGTGTTGAATAATTATATTTTCAATAAACGGTTATATTATAAGTATGGTCGATACATAACGCGTACAAACGTTAATTGTGACCTAACAACATTTAATTTCCTGTTTTGAAAGGAATTTAAAATTCTATTTGTGTAAACTATTTATTGGCTAAACGCGTTTCATAAATATAGCCACATGGGTCAGGTAATTTATCCGACTGCACGCGCAAACACTTTAGAAAGGTCTTATATTTGATTGATTTATATTTGGAGAGTAAAATGTAAATTTCAGTACAATTTAACATACTATAAAAGGTACAGAAATTGTTTCATTGTGTTGGTCTAGCTCAGAACTATCTTTTACTGAAAATGTTTTATAAATATGTACTGAAATCACATGCACTTCCTGAATCCTCATTACAAAACATACCAATAATTTGTTTGCATGTGAATAATTAATTTGTAAGAACGAAATCCTTAATTGTTTTGTTTAAAAGTTTTTGTTCAGTCTAGTACCAGGGGGTGAAATTTCACCCCCCCAATAACGAAGAGGGGGGTGAAATTTCACCCCCTTTCCGTTTTATAAACAATTGTTCAATTTAAAATGTTTTTAACCTACGAGTCAAAATCCTTATCGATTATTATTTCGGGATTCTTTTATTTACCTAGCATCCCATTTCAATGGGATTTAAACAATTCTCGTATATTTCTACTACCATTTTCTCGTTCACATTGGAATTCCTGGCTGTATAGAGTAACTATTAGGGGATGTTGACACCAAAAAATGAACTTTCCTAAATTTTAAATCTTTTGAAACATGTTGATAGTACGTCTAATGGAAATAGCCTGTGCAAGGTTTCAGCTCCCCAAACCGTCTGGGGAGTCGGTGGTGACGAAAAGTTCTTTTTATCAGTGCTGAAGGACAAAAATCCAAATTTCTCTGAAATGAATAGCTGTAGGGTTGTGATTTTTTCCGTGAAGCTTAAGAGGTATATAAGCAATTTAGTAGTGCATTTGCTTTAAACGAAGGCTTGTGCAAATTTTAGCAAAAAAATAATTTTGAAAAAAAATCAAATTTTTTTCAATTTTTTAGAGGTTATAACCGCGTCCATTTTTAGCTACCAGTCAAAACGCTGACAATTTGTTATGTTCATCTAGAGTAGTGTATTGCTGACTTATTGCAGCAAATCTCGTGAAAAAATTCGATATACTTGACAAAATATGGAGAAAAGTGGAAACCGCAATTGCTTTGAAAAATTGAATGCATTATAAAATTTGCGATAGTTTTCTTGTTTGGCAAAATTTCAAAAATCTGAGTGTGTACAAGAGAGCTAAGTGTATGAGGATTCATTTGACATATCAACTGCCAATATCCGACCGCGGACCACGGTGGACACCTTGGATACTTTTGGCACATATTTTATTCAGTAAAACCTTGCGGTAAATTTCACAAAATCGGTTGTAGTTACGTAATTTGCAATAGTTGCATAGTTGTAGTAAAATTATTTTTTTGCAAAAATTTGCACAAGCCTTCGTTTAAAGCAAATGCACTACTAAATTGCTTATATACCTCTTAAGCTTCACGGAAAAAATCACAACCCTACAGCTATTCATTTCAGAGAAATTTGGATTTTTGTCCTTCAGCACTGATAAAAAGAACTTTTCGTCACCACCGACTCCCCAGACGGTTTGGGGAGCTGAAACCTTGCACAGGCTATTTCCATTAGACGTACTATCAACATGTTTCAAAAGATTTAAAATTTAAGAAAGTTCCTTTTTTGGTGTCAACATCCCCTAATAGTTACTCATAGCATGTTTGTTTACGTCCCTCTTTGTATTATACTGCTCATTAGCATTCTATATGCATTTTGGCTGTATATTTCAGTTGGAATTCCAGGATACTCAATTGCCGCATTTGCACAGCATTTTTTTAAAATTTGGAATCTGCTGGAGCCCTTGGAACAGGACTATTTATAGTTATAAATCAGAACGCTATTCATTTTTAAATACATTTGTGGGGCATGAACACAAACTATGTGATCGCAAGTTTCTTTACTCGTAAAACATTTTATTCGATTTATTGAATTTTAAAATCTGTCAGTCTACCGTTACCAAAAGGATGTCTCAATTGTGGAGCTGCTTGAAATATTTGCAGGTTTTGTGGCTGCTCACACTCCACCGTTGGTTTTATTAACTTTTCTACCATTTTGCGAAGACCCACTTCGTTTCATAATCTTGGCACATGGGCCATCATACCAAAACGCTGAAATACGGATTAGAATTGTTTCCCTTATTTCTCGTACTGCTATTTTATTTGGATATTTTGAAAGCTTACTAATTTTGGCGTATCTAGTACTATATTGTGCGATTCTCCTTGACAAATCAAGTAATTGTGTGACGACACTTTTGGTAAATCACAAATTACAAAAATGTCAACGTTTGAATTAATTAGAAACTACAAGCTACTTTACTTGTTCTTCCGAACAAATTACAGTTTTTATGCTCTTTAGTGACCTATGAGATAACGTTTTTCTTTTGGATGGTGTTTATGATGTGTCTGACAGTTTTGAAGGGTTCAGTAATGGGTATGAAATCAGGAATGCACATTTCACTGCTAATTTGCTTTCTTGTTATAACCGTTGCAATGTTTTTGGCCTTAGATCAAGTAGCAAGCCTAACAAAATCATGTGAACAGATTGTTAAAGATTGATTGATAAATGTAAATGAGAGTATAGTTTAGCTAAAACTGCTGAGCGTAGAAGTAAATGGAAGTTGCTAAAGTATGAGGCAAGCAATTTGAGAAAAATGGAAATCATGTATTTGTCAGCAATGTCAATTGACCGAAGTTTTTCAGAAAGCGTGCTGAAAAACTTTCAAGATCGAGTTTGTGATGGCTTATTACTTCTGTTGTAGTATGCACCAATTACATGAGCTTTGCACTTTTAAGTTTTAGTATTATTGTGGTTGTTATAATACTGCGTGTTTTTAGAATTGCATGATTTCTGATGAGTATGTATTTTCAAAGTGGGAAAACAGCATCATAAAACATTGCAAAACTGATAAAGTAGCTTAGTAAGTCATTAGTTACGTCAACATATGTTATACATACAAGCTGGCAATGACATTTTAAAAATAAAAGCTGAGTCACTAAATATGTTTAGTTTAATCATAGTCAAACAAGTGATGTCATTACAGTGAAGTCAATAACTAGCTTTTGTAGAATCGACAAGAATTTTTGATGTAAGACTTGTTTTACTAATAGCTCAATAAATTCCAGCCATGCATACCGTGACTGGTGAACATGCTACCCAGCATGTTTTTACCAAACTTTCTTCACTCGACTTCTCATTAAACTGCACCATATGCAGAATGAATTTGCTTGAACTAAACAGCAAGTAAAGGAGTAGAAAAGTAGCGTAACCTGTGTTATTTAAAATTTAAATATTAAGTTAACTCTGATATATATTTACAGCAACTCGTGCATATATATAACTCTGATATATGATATATATATACGAGCAGCAATATATTTACATGCTAAAATGGAAACAAAACGAGCTAGACTCGCACAATCTGTAGTCTCTGGGGTACTTAGAATTTTCAACTTTCAGTATCAGTTTACAGCAAAACAATTTCTTGTTGTGCTTTATTTTTTCATAGCTCAATGAAGAAGAACGCTTTTTTCAATGGAGGATTCACAACATATTGGACATAATAGAAAATGACGAACTGATCAAACAGCAGTCATTTCAATTTACTGTTGAGGGTTCCACTGAACTAACTTCAAAATGGAAAGTTCATTTGTCACCGACTGAAAGTGAGTCGGAGGGAAAGTGCATTGGAATAGGGTACCAACTAGAGTCTTGCAGTCACAAAAACCGTTACACGCGTGCAGAAGTATGGTGCAAGTGCTTCCTTAAAATATTGGGAACTAATGACGAGGAACTCTTTGAAGGAAACGGCGGTAAAAACTGACAGCGCCACAAATGATTAAAATAAATTATGGATTAAAATAAATAAGGATGTGTAATTAAAAATTGTTTATTGCAGATTTGAATTGCCTACAGGAAGGAAGTTCAAGATTGTGGAAAAATAAAATATCTCAGAAAACAATCACAGAGAATAAAACGTCTGGGGATAACACTTTAAAGATTGATCTAACATTTGTAATAAAATCATTGGCAACATCTCAAGTTTCTCCGTTAATAACTGAAGCGGAATTTAACGAAAAAGCAATAAAAGAGCTGGGCACAAACACCGCGACGTTATTAAGTGACCAATTGGATGATTTGGAATTATCAGATATTAAGCTTGTTTCGAAGGATGGTCTTGAATTTAAATGTCACAAGGCTATTTTAGCAGGTATACTAATTAGTAAATATTAGAATGGTAAATTTTTCATGCGAAAGATGAGAATTTGTTGTAAAAAATTTATAGTGAGGTCCCCAGTGTTTGCTACAATGTTTCGTACCAAAATGTCGGAAACTACCACTGGAGTAATGCAAATTGACGACTTATCCGGGAAAACTATCAAAATCCTTTTGGAATACCTATATTCTGGAAAGCTGAATCCAGACTGGAGTCAAAATTATGTAATTGTCGAGTTTACGTATGCTGTGGGCAAGTACCAATTGGAAAGCTTGTTAAAATATTTGGATGGTATGCTGGGCAAGTACTGCTCCAAAGAGGTGGCCCCTGAACTGCTTCGAATGGCAGAAAAGTTGAATTTGTGGAAAGCGGAAAAGGATTTGATGGACTTTATAAAAAGTTACACAGTTTCTACTAAAACTTCAAATGAGCTGTTATCCATAATTGATAAACAGTAGATTATGCGTTTTGTCAAATATTTGTAGAAATATATTCAAATTTTGTGCCTGAGAAAGTTCAGAAAATAGATGAATAAAATAAATGTTTTCCTTTGCCTTCACTTGCACCATCATCACCACTTCCTAAACTACATTTCCACCTTGCATATCATGCCGTGGAAACGGTCGGAAAAATAATCTCGCCATTTACAAATGCAATGCATTTTTTTTTTTTCAAAAGCAGATTTCCACTTTTTCAATCATAATCTCCTCATAAATTTGTCGTTCCATCTTATCTTTGCGACCCAACTTGTCTCCGTGCATGTGAAACCTCACCGTTTTCTTTATAATTGCATTTCCGGTGGAAGACTACCAACCCGTGTAAAATGATAGGTGTAATTAGTAAATTATTAAGTCCTCCGCCTCGAGAAGACAATGCAGTCAATGTTCACACTGGTTCGAAAGCCCACCGAAACGTGGCCATTGCCGAGTGGCTCCTTGGAATGGAAACACGGAGGATCTTGATGGAGGAGCAAGACGCGGATCAAGACAAACTCTTATTGCGACTAGATACAATGAGGGAGTTTGTGGAGTATCGAAAGGAGGAGCTGGAATCATTGCCTAATCTGATGAATGTCATGTTACCCCAATCATCACCCCCACATTCCCAGTTTGATCATTACCTTGACCTGCCTGGATCAGTGGTCCGAGAAAGGATTATCAGTTTTGTGAGCGACCCCCAAGACAAACTCAACCTGTTGGAAGTTTATCCTAAAGATAAAAAGTTTTTCAAACTGACTAGAGCAGAGCTACAATTTGAAGTGGTATGCTTTGAGGGAGAATTCGGGAGAAAATTGATTGAATTTTAAAAATAAAAGATGCAGCTAATTTGACTTTATTTATAATTTATAAAGGACTTTCCAAGGTGGATTGCGGATGGAAGACTGAGATGGGTTGATGATCACGACCGACTACACCAACTTGCCGGGATAAGTGACCATCATCGCAAAGTGATCCTGGAGCATTTTGAAAACCACCTGGTAAACGATATCACTAACCCCCGGGAGCAAATGGACAGCTATGATTTTGAGTTGGATGTCGATGATATCTTCTATTCCGAAAAGGATGAGGACAATGAGGACGAAAACGAGGAGATGGAAGGTATGATAGATGTAGAGGAGGTGGTGAACCGTCCAAGACTCCAAGGTCCCCAAGAATTCATTCCGGTATTCCCAAGGTTCAGGCCTCCGGTGAACCTTTCAAGGCTTCCTGTGACCCTTCGAATAAACCTGGATGGAACTTTGCTACAGAACCTTTCTTGGTTTATAAAGTTTGGTGGATCAATTTGGGACTTTCACCTTTATTACGACACGCCTGAAGATTGGAGTTCGTTTTGCGTGTATCTTGAGATTGTGCCAAATGTTCGCAGCTTGTATTTTGAGAACTGCGAAGTGGATGATGAGGAAGATGAAGAGGATGGTCCATGGACAGGCAATCTGGAGTCATCCCTACTTCCAGAATTGCCTCATCTTAAATCGCTACAGCTTTATGGATCTGCGGACAAGCCCAGTTTCTTTCCGGTGTGCCAAAGGCTTCTGGAAAAATACGGGCGACAACTAAACAAGCTTGTGTTCACTATTTGTCAGTTTCCTGAGGTGGGTCTTCCGCCTTGTCCCAAGTTGACCATTCTTAGCTTCACTGACTGGACTGACGAACCTGAGGATGAGCCAAGAAATTGTGAAATGGTTTTACAGTTTCTGTCCAATTTTGAAAATGCTCCACTGAGAGTGCTTAAGTTGGAGATACGGGAGGTCAGAGGAAGATATGCGCTTTATCAAATGCTAGAGTTTGCCAGTCTAAAATTTGGTGGGACCCTGGAGCATTTAGAACTAGAATTTAGAGCTCGGGGAGAGGAATTCGGAATGGGTAATGAGTCAGCACCTCCATCATGGAACATCTTGGATGCAATATACTTGCCAAAGTTGAAGCACTTTGGAACTAACGTGAATCCCAAACCGGATGGTTGGCGTTATTTGCTTTTGATTCCCAGTTTGGAAACTCTGACAGTGGACAAAACGCATGGGGAGAAATGGGAGGCGGAGGAGGAGCAAGATGATGAGGAGATTGGACTGAGTGAGCAAAGCATTCGACGTTTTAACCTATGGAAGTGGCTTCCCCGTTTGCAAACTATTCAGTTGGTCAAACCATTCAAGGACTATCGCTCTCAAGGGACAATCACAGTTAGCAGGGAGCAGGCGTTTTTACAAAATTGACAAATTGCTAGATTGATTTTCTATTTGTCATTGGAAATTGTAGTGAAATTTTAGAGAATTGTTGAGCGAAAAAACGTACGTACCTAGTTTTATGATATGATGTAGTTAAATCAAATGAAAATGTCTAAAAGTGTAAAACTATATGGTTGATAAATTAAAATAAAAAATATAAAAAGCGTTTATAAAAGCATTTAGTGCATTTATTGTTGAAAATGTTATTTCTAAGCACTTTTTAGTAACTAAATGCACCCTAGTCTCATAATGCCCCAAAAACTTTCCCTGCTTCATTTTGCGTGCTTTCTCCACAGTGCTTTTACTATATGACCATTTGTGACCCTGTCACAAGTGCCGGTGTCGTGTCAACCAGCAGCCGTCCTAATAATCATCAATCAGCCGTAATAAATAAAGGGAGCCACCTCCATTCTTTCGGTTTTTTCTCTGCTGCCACCGCAAATCTTAGTTTTTGGGGATTCTGTTCTGCTTTGTTCTTCTGATAATTTTTGTGTTGTTGTGAGCCTACTGGTAAGCTGATATTTTTTAAAATGCAGTAATTTAGGGAGGTTATCGGCTAATTGATTGATTTTTTATGAACAATTGTAGTGTGAGCAATTTGGGATTTGTTAGCAAAATGGCGGGGCAAGAAGATCCAGAGACGCGTCTTCGCGAGCTGGAACTGAAGATTGAGAGGAATAATCGTGAGCTAAAATCGATACGTTCTGAATTAGTCCGGGTCTTTCAGTGGAACCAATGGAGGGGAGAGGTTCCTTTGCGGAAGAATGAGAAGGACACCGAGGAAGACAACATGGTCAGCTTTCCGCGCTATAAGGAGCTGCCTGACTTGGTCAGAAGAAAGATCATGAGCCTGTTGAGTCCCAAGGACCTTCTCAGTGTGGCTCGTGGACTGCCATCGGAAGTGAAGTATTTCCCGGTGCCTTTGAGCTGGATTCAAATGCGAGAGGTGTTTTCCCTTCTTCTGGATAGAGAAATGCTGGACAAGGAGAGTTTACTGCAGTTGATTGGGGTGAATAGCTACTTTGGAGCCTTTGTCAGAATGACCATGGAACAGTTTTTGAGGGAGGATGGGGGCTTTTTGGTGTATGCCATGCTAAACTACACTATAGCATTGGACCACCTGGCTGAAAATAAACCGGAAGTGGCTGTAGCGCTACCACTACCAGTGACCATTATACTAAGTCGAGGGGATAGAGCTCCCAT
The DNA here is from genome assembly GCA_029691765.1 of Entomobrya proxima. Taxonomy (NCBI): domain Eukaryota; kingdom Metazoa; phylum Arthropoda; class Collembola; order Entomobryomorpha; family Entomobryidae; genus Entomobrya; species Entomobrya proxima. The sequence goes on along the minus strand of CM056170.1, from coordinate 31,649,034 downwards.
GACTCAGCTGAAGGACTGTGGAGACAAGATTTGGCACTGCAACTTGAAAATGGCCAGGGGGATGACTTGTCAAGAAGAGTTGGTCCAAGTGGCTCTGGCTCTAAGGCTGATGCCCAATCTGAAGACGCTTCGCGTGGAAAACGAATGTCATCCGGAGGAAAGGAATGAAACAGTGGTCAATCCAAAGGTCTTAAACCAACTACCCAACTTGCCTGGATTGAAAACGCTGCTGATCGATAACCGCTGCATGTTTGGCATCCATTTGAAGAATGCATTGCTACTAAAATATGGTGCCAAGTGTCAACTGGTCTTCCTGCCTGTTCCTGAGGTGCCTCAAGAGGAACCGGAAATGCTTCTGAGTGGAGATGGAGCTACTTTGGAGCGAGTCAATATCCAGTGCATTGGATTTATCAATGGGGGAAGCTTCAATTGTCCAGGACTCAGTCGCTTTGCAGCTTGCCCCTTGAAAAAGCTGGACTTTTTACTGCAGTTTGTACCTGGCACTACACCAGAGGCTTATCTTCCCCGGTTGCTAACTTTACTGGTTAAGCATTGGGGAGACACGTTGGAACTGCTGAACATTCAAATTCGAAGGGAAACTGAGTACACTCCAGAGAAGGGGGATGATCCGAAAGCTAATGAGTGGGGTGAGTTTTGGGGGTTGAGGAAGGATTTTCCGAGGTTGAAGCAATTTCAATGGATGGACTACCCTGTGCCTAGGGAGTGTTATTTCCTAATGACCTTTCCGGCTTTGGAGGAGTTGGGTTATAACATGGAACGCAAGTATTTTGTGGACGGGGAGGAACGGTATGAGGATCCGAAGAAGGGACCCAGGCTGCTTTGTGATAAAGACAGAATGATCAAAAGCAAGCTTTGGGAGACTTTGCCAAACTTGAAAGAGATTTGGTTTAAGAAGAAGCAGGGAAGTGAGATCGAAACTGTGACGGTGACAAGAAAGCAGTGGGAAAAACTTGAAGAGGAGGAAGGCCAGCGTGAGGATGTTGACGACTTGGACAAGAATATGGTGGACAAGTGTATTAAGCAGTTGGAATCTTTAGACTGGTTGGGCTAGGTCAGTGGGAATGGGAACGATTATCAAAATTGGGAAAATGTTAAATAAATTGTGTGTAAAAATGTAGGCTACATTATGTAGCTTAAGTTATTCTATCAACTTTAGCATTTAAGTATGAAAAAAGTGTACAATTGTTTGTTGGTGGATCTACCAGTAAAAAATAAGGTGATTTATTAATTTAAATCGTGTCAAAATCTTCTGTAGTGTGAAATGTTTCAATAAAATAAAAATATTTGTCTTGGAATAGCAAGTTTAGTTTCTGAATGACTAAAACTAATTAAATAAGTTGATCTTTTTTGTATTTTGCTGAGTTCAAAAGTTCATTAATTGCTGAAATTACCTCGAAAACTAATTATTAGTATGGACGGTATAAGTGAAAGTGTTTTGGGACATTATAATGCTCACATTTTCTCCGATAGATCCTGCTTGGCTTTTTTATCACCATCTGCTTTTCCCTAATCCATATCTTTTCCATATTAATGCAAGCGCAAGTGGTGGTATACATGATTTTGTGAGTTACAAACATTGATAGAGGATATTATATTGCTGACAAGCAAAACAAATTAACTGAGAAATTAGAAAATTCTGGGATTGAAACAACAAGTTTAATTTTTGGGACAAACTTTTTTCAGGAAGTGATGTATTACGTTGGGCCAGCTCAAAAATATTGTTCATGTCAGAAAATAAATTATAATTAATATAATGTATCATGCAATTGACTTTTGCTTTGTTGAATGTGTTTGACTAACCTGTTGTTTCGTGAATGAAAAACAAATTATTAGTTTCAAGGATGAAATCTCTAACCTAAATCAAGTTTGCTTTAATATGTGATTATTCTGAAATACTTAGAAACGATGGATTGATCCAGTTTTAATTTGTTTACTACTTGGCTGCTCTGAGCAATAACAGGAGAGTGATTCATTTGGAATTAGGACATCTGTAAATTACCCCACTAACATTTTTGTTTTCAAAACCTAATAACTTATTATGTTTTAAATCAAGTTGTTTTTCCAAACTCGGTGTCTACTTAATTTAATTAGCCAAAAAATGTTTAAAACATGTAAGACGTAATACTATAGCTTAAAAACGGAGGTTGTTCTACAAACACATTTGATTATTTACTGTTTTAGATTTAGTTTAAAACACCTAGTTTAAAACACAAGTCGTTGACATGTAAAATATTTCATTAACCGTTTTATGGAAAACATACAATATTTGTAGAGAAACATATTCACATAGTTATATATAAATTCAGTACAATGCGCAATTCAGTTAACTTATTGAAATCATTGGCAAAGTTTTACATCTTACTTTGACTAATCTCGCGAGTTTATCGCAATTTTACTCGTATTAACGTATTTAAAGATACAATTATTGCTAGTACGATTGTTAAACTGAATTTGCTCCAAGGTTTATTCATAAAGAAAGGTGACGGAACTTGGAAGTTAGTCTAATTTATTGTTGGTCGTTCTTTACTGACTTATTGTCTGCCAAATCATGCTATCCTATTTAGAGAAAAGTGCAATAAAACTAATGGCCCTCGGGTTTGTATACCTGCCCAAGCTACCTTATGAATTCAATATAGAAAAATCTAGCCTGTCGCTGACATTGCCATCTCGAAATACACGGAAACAGTGGATCTATCCTAAATTTATTTACGTTCCGTTGGCTTTTATAACAATAATTCAAGCTATTTACGTAATTATATCTAGTTGTTTTGTACATCTTCCAAACTATTCGCGAGCCACATTAGCAGAGCATGTTTTGCTGGCAATGGAAACAAGTTGTGCTCTCTTACTAAGCACAGTGATAGTATTAAACGCAGAAATTCTGCAAGTATTTAATTCGCTTTTGAAGTTACATGAAAGCCTGTATAAGATTACAGTAAACGACAACATTCGATTCAAGACAAAACTGGAAGCTGTGTTAGTGCAAACTGCTTTGGCTGCTGTACATACTCCACCCCTTGTTCTGATTATTTATCTTGGGTTCAACGAAGACCCATTTCATTTTATTTTGCAGCAGTATTTGCCAAGTTATCAACTGACGCATATCAGACTATGGAGTTTAATTCCTCGTGGAATTTTGTTAATTGGCTATTTTGAAAGTGTTCGAGTTCTGTCTCTGATGGTTATAGTCTTAGTATTAGCCATGATAAAACATAAAGCTTGCATTTATATCATTTTGAATTGTAAGGCAACCAAAATGCATATTTTTGATGCAATGAACTACTACAAATATCTCTATTTGCTTTATAATACTTCTAAATATCTTATTACAATATTAGCGACAGGTATTACCACAACAATTTTCTGGATGCTTGTGATGGAGTACATTATTTTGTCCAAGGCTGAAGCATTTGGGGTACAAACTAGCATGCGAATTTCAATTTTGATTTGTTTTGTTGCTACATTTGTGATGCTTTTCTTTGTTCTTGGTCAGATAGCCGAATTAACAGAACAGTCGGAACAAATTATTAGCACATTTACAAAAGAGTGTAGATATCAATATGCTATTGCAAAATGTGCTTCGGCAAGAAGAACATGGAAAATACAAATATATGAAGCTAGAAAAATGAGAGGAAACGTGGTTAACTTTCTTTCAAACATTGTGATTGACAAAGGATTTTCGGCAAGCGTTTTGAGCAATTTGCAAGATAGAATTGCCGATGGGTTACTTATTTTGGGTAAACATTAAAACATTGGATAAATACTACGAATTTAAAAGTCGCAAAATAGAAACTCAACGAAAAAATAAACAGTGCATATTCTGAGTCATCACACAACTTTATTCCGTTCTGATAAGATCTAGTCATGTAAAGTGCACTAAATAATTGTTATCAGCACAATATTTGCATACAAAATACAATTCACTTTTGTATAATGTTAATACAGCTAATAAATGTTGTTTTAGTTGCCTTGTTTAAAATGTTGATTGTCCAATTTTTAAAAATGGAAGTCTTACTCTACTGTAAAGTGTCTTAAACCTCTTAAAAATAGTTGTAATAAAGTTGTTCTAAAATGCTTCAAGCAAAATGATCAAATAATTTGAATTTTGCGGTGTGTGACTTCGAATCTTTGATACTTTTTTTCAAACAGCATAACGGGTGCAATGTTTCTTTTTATTAATTCAAACTTTTAATAGTTAACCATTCAAGAAAAGTATGTACGCCAATGTTAATGCCAACGACAATTCTAAGACTTACGTTCAAGTAAAATTTTGGCTAGTTTATAGGAGATCAACACTACACCTTCCCCAATACTCCAAGGTTGTTCAATGTTCCATTTGCTTTCAAAAATCGCAAGTCTCTTCTAATAGTATCTAAAGTTTCAGGAATATGTTTCCCGCAAATATTAAGAAGCTTATTTACTTTTTTGTTTTCAAAGAATGTATCAGGCATAGATTGATAGCCTGTAAAATGTTTCAAAGCTTCGGAAAAGTCGTTTGTTATCAGGTGATGGCAAAAGAACAAACGTTTCATACTATCATTCTGAGCCGAAAAATTCTTTAGCTTTTCGGAAAATTTGTCCCAATCCAGAATTTCCAACTTTTTTGCAAACTCTTCCTCAGCCAATTTTACAAACTGCACCTCTAGTTGAGGACAAGGATGGCTCAAATTAAAGATTTCGTTTGAAGCTTTATCACTAAGAAATATTTTGAGGGCCAATTCAGCGCAAACATCAGCAGGTAAAACGTTTATCGGAGTTACACTCTCTGGCAAGGCTCCAATTGCCAGGAAAGTAACAAGTTTAGAAAGATACATATTCCTGAAAACATCCACTTGGCCCGTTTTACTGTCACCGGCAATCCATGGAAATCTAAAAACCTTACAGGGTATACCCCTGTCATTGGCCTGCTTTAATAAAACTTCGCAAATCCATTTACAAGTATGTAATAAAGGACATTTGTAATCCGCTATGAAATTTATCATATCGGGTTCTGGCCAAGAGTCTGCCAACTGAGTGTCCGTATTTTTACCAAGAACACCCAACTCTAAAAAGGATGGATAAAATACATGCTTTACTTTTTCTGTGCGAGCAAAGTTTAGCACATTTAATGTTCCACCAATTACTACGGTTGGTTCTTTGTTCATGATTGTTTGAATTCGAGTTACTAGTTTGAGCCGCAAGATGAATGATTCCATCTACATTTGCACACAGATTAAAATAGGTGTCTGCACTCAATCCAAACTTTTCTTTGGTAATGTCACCCGCTAGGCAAACTAAATTTTCATTTAAATCAAGTTTTACCATTTTCAAACTCTTTTCAAGTTTCTCCTTTCCTATCTTTTCATCTCCATTCACCAAGCACCAAATGTTTCCACTTGTTAGCTCACTTAGCCTTTTGATTATATAAGGTGCAAACTGTCCAGTTGCCCCGGTTACTAGAAAGTTTCTAAGCTGAGATGCCTTAACCGCTGGTTTTGTTCCAGGAAGTACTCTTATTTCTTGGTCAAGCACACAGTCTTTCTTTAGCCATTCCAACAGATTTCCTTTGGAAATTTCCTTAATATTCTTATCTTCAATTAACAGCTTTTCATCCTCATCTACCTTCTGTACCATTATTGCGCTGACAACAGCGTCAGCCAACAAATTGACGGTGTTACAACTTTTCAATATACTGCTAGTTAAGGTAACCCTGGGTTCTAGCAAAGCCTGAATAGCATTTTTCAGTTCAATCATCATCAAGGAATCCACACCCATTTGTCCCAGATCAGCATCTTCACTTAGTTTTTCGTCCGGTTCAAGCCTCAGCGTTTTTCTTAAAATTTCTGTTAAATAGCGACTGACCACATTATGCTTTTCTGCTTGTGAACTCATCACATCTAAGTCCTTCCAAAAATCCCTTGTATTTCCGGTTTCCTGCATATTTTCTTCACTCCTTTCCTTCCAGAGATGCTCATCCACGTAGTATTTTAACATAGGAAATATCATACTAGACTTGGCAAAAGACTCAAACTCGCTTAGACACACTTGTGTCTTTTGCGTGCGGAGAATTATTTCTAAGCCGTTAAGCATGCGGGTAACGCTCACCGGAATTACACCGCTTAGGTTTATCTCCCTGGCGCAGCCCACTTCAGCCCACTGTCCCCAGTTAATTGATGTTCCTGGCATGCCAAGCGCGTGTCTCATATGAATAAACGCGTCCTGAAAACAGTTTGCACTAGAGTGGTTTGCTTGTCCCGGGGATCTCACTAGTGCTGCTAGTGAAGAATAGACCACAAAATACTCCAAAGGACAAGTTTGTGTCAAATGGTGCAAATTCCAAGTGCCTTTAACTTTTGCTTTATAGCATGCCTCAAAATCCTGCCAACATTGATTTGTAAAAACGTTGTCCCTCAGAACTCCTGCACAGTGCATAACTCCCCTGAGGGGTTTCATATTTTGTGTTATTTCTTCTATGAGTCCCTTGCAATGATTATAGTCACCAATGTCTCCCAGTATAACCTTAATGTTATTCCCACTTTCATTTAGTATTTTAAGCTTTTCAGCCACTTCCAGTTTAGGAACATTTCTCCCGGTAAGCATAATATTTACTGCTCCAAATTGAATCATCCATTGGCAAACTTGAAAACCAATTCCCCCCAAACCTCCAGTTATTAAGTAAGTACTTTCCGAATTAAAAAGTGGAACTTTGGCAACAAACTGACCGCTATGTGGACTTATATCCAACATAGTAACCACCACCTTGCCAATATGCTTTGCCTTCTGGAAGTATTGCAAAGCTTGTCGTAAATAAAGTGCGTCAAATTTCACGTAAGGAATAGGTTTAAAATTTCCTTCTGCTAAAAATTCTGATAAACTGTTAAAAAGCTCAATGCTCGTTTGTCGGTCCAACACGGTTAAATCCACTATCCTGTACTCAACATCCGGTCTAATGACCTTGACTTCCTCAGGTGTCCACACTGACAATTTGCTCATTTCCACAAATCGCCCATATTTCGCCAAAACCTTTAAAGTGGCTTCCTTAAATCCCGGTCCTGTAATCGAATTCAGAACAATGTCTACTCCCCGACCATTAGTTACCCTTAAAATCTCTTGTTGGTAGCTTGTGTCTCTTGAACGGAAAACGTGCTGAATGCCCAAACTCGTTAGATAAGCTCTCTTTCTAGGATTTCCTGCAGTTGTCATAATTATTGCACCTACTTTCTTTGCTAATTGAATAGCTGCAAGACCAACGCCACCAGATCCAGTATGAATCAAAACCTTATCTCCTTTCTTCATTTTAGCTACGTTGATGAGGCAGTGAAAGGCCGTTAGAAATACGGCTGGCAAAGTAGCCGCTTCTTCAAAAGTCATACCCTCAGGAATTTTTAAAATAAATTGACTATCTATAGTTAAGTGACTGGGCAACTGTTCATCTTTAAAGTTAGCTCCAAATACCCTGTCTCCCACCTTCCAGCTTACTTCCGATCCTGCCTTGCTCACCACCCCAGCAAAATCCAGCCCAACGCCATTCAACTTTTCAAACTCTTTACTGGGCTTGATAATAGCAAAAATGTCTCTGAAATTTAGTGCATACGCCTTTATCTTTACTTCTACTTCGTTTTTCTCTAAAAACTGCTCTTCTTCCAAAGGTTGAAACTCCAAATCATGTATCATTCGTGTTTCTGGCAGTTTTAAATGATACCTGTCTGTACTTGGAGGCAACCTAAGCAGATCATTAGATTTGATCATAGTTGCTTTTACCAATTTTGGTTCATATCTAATCCCTTTTCTGTACACTATTTGCAGTCGCTGCTCTTCTTTTCCTCCTATCCACATAGCCAACTCAAAAGTTAGATGTTTTACCAAAGTGACCCAATCTAGCTCAAGATCAAAATCCACAATCCTTGCTACAAGCTCCATGTTTTCATTTTTTAAAGATTTTACCATTCCAAAAAGGGTTGCCCCACTGGGATTTATGTAACTTGTTGTATCATCTACCACTCGGGCTCCTCTGGTTAATACCATCAATCTTGGTTGTTTTGCCATTTCCAAAATAACTTTAGCCAAATTCAAACATGGCAATGCAATTTTCCCCTGGTCAGTCTCCTCTACGTCCATTGCCCAGCAGTAGATAATACCTTGAATTTCTTCTGCTTTTAGCAGTTTTTGCAACTCAGCTTCCGCATTAATCTCCATATACTGATGTCTAATATCCATTCGTAGCCAACTATTTAAATCAGTTTCTTTTAGATCCCTATCATTTCTCCAAACAACATCCACACAGTATCCACTTGCTGCTAATGTATTAGCAACTTTACTGGCTACTTCCAAGTATTTTCCGTCTCCAAACACAACCCATTTAGCTTGCGCAGCTCTTAGAACTGGAAGCCTTTCCACAGCACAATTTTCTACTGCCACGGCAATAAAGCAAGCAAACTGGTTATCAAAAGTTTTTACCCAATTTACATTTCCAAAACCGCATTTTTCCAGAAGATTCTTCCAAACTTGTTCTCCAACGCAACAATGATTTTGTCTCCATTGTGTGTCCTCAAAACGCCAGTACCCCGGCATAATACCAAATGCAAATGTGATATCTCTGGCTTGCACCACGGTTTCTGTAAAAGAAAGAATCCCTCCAGGTTTCAACGTTTGTCTCAGATGAATCAAAGTCTCCTCCAAGTTTCTTGTGGCATGCAAAACATTAGAAGCAAATACCAGATCAAAGTATTCCAGTGGTATACCCTGACGTAATGGACTTTGCTCAATGTCAAAGATCTCAAATTTTATGTTTGTCAGAAAACTTTCAAATTTTCTTTCTGCTTTACTAAAAAACGTTTGAGAGATGTCCGTATAGTAATACTCAAATTTCTGTGACCATGTATTCTGGAGCAGTTTTAGTAAATGACCACTCATGGCACCCGTGCCTGCTCCAACCTCCAGAGCTCGAAAAATCTTTCCAGGAGTTTTCTCGTTTATTCGAAACATTTGCTGAAATATAGGCTCAAGGCCAGATATTGAAGTATGCACTATGTGCTTGCGGCTTGGGTGTTGCGTATAGTAATTCTCCGCGGAAAGCTCGTGTAAGTTTTCTGGAAATAATAGCAATACCGGAGATTCCTTTCCCTGAAGTACGTTTGGCAGTGCTAACGCAATGTGCTCGTGTATATCGGTGACAACCTTGGAAACCGTAGAAGCCTTAAGGCGTTTACTAATTTGCTCAATTTCCAAACTCAGCTCGTTGCTTACCGGTGGAAGCCTAAGCACAGACCAAGTACTCAAATTCTCATTTATCTCCTGCAAAATTTCCGACTCTGCTAGTACTGTCAAATAGAAACGCGTTAGTTGAAAGAAATCTTCTTGGATTTGAAGTTCACTGCAGAATGTTTGCAAATCAAATGTTTGTTCTAATTTGGGGTCCCATCCAATTTGCATAAAAGTTCGTAAAATGTACAAGCAAAGCAAATTGCTTGTTTGATGATGATATTCAAATTCCTCTGCAGTGCCAGTTCTAGAATTATTCCAAAGAATGTTCTTTGCCTCTACTGTATTTTCCAAATTACTTGTAAACGGACTGGGAAGTGGTCTCCAGCATTCCTCCCAAGCGTCTGGAATATTGCTGCACTGTTGATCCAGCACGCTTTCAATTGTTCTCTCTGTTGTGTCTACCAGCTCTATGTTAGCCACAAAGGCAATCGGAACCCAGTTGTTAGTGGCTACAAAAATACTACAGCTACCGGTACTATCACTTTTTGCGTAAATATACAAATTGGAATTGTCTTCAGTTTCGGTATTAGGAACGTTTGACAACAGAACAAGTTCGCTTAAGCTTACTGGTACTTTCAATTTTAACTTATCGTGTTTGTAGTGTGTAAGTATGCAGGTTTGAAAAGCAGCGTCGAGAATCACCGGGTGAAGCAAATACTTGCCTGAGTCTGCAGGCAGCAAAACTTCAGCTAGTACCTCATAACATTGTGTTTCCATATTTGTGTTTGAAGGAAACCAAATTCGGCGAATGCTTTGAAACATTTCCCCAAATCGAAGCCCCGTCTCATCTACAAGCTTGTAAAATTCATTTGAAGTAGTAGGTGGTGTTGATGAAAGAATTTCCGGTCCCCGCTTATCATTCCACAGTTTCATTGTTACCTTAGAGGTAGCCACCGGAATAAAAGTGCAGCTAGCATGGAGCACCCATTTTCCAGATAAGTCAATATTGTTTTGATGGTACACCTTAACACGGAACTTTGGCTTATCTGTATCATCAGGCATCTCTACAATAACTTGAAGCTTGCAACTCTTTCCATCTTTGATTTCCAGTGGAGCAACAATGCTCACATTTTCCAGCTTTATTGAATTTCCTAAGGGTTCATTCTCCCAACTTTCTAAAATACCCTGAGACACACAATATCCAGCAGATAGGCACATTTCAGTATAGGCTGCACCAGGAAATACGATTCTATTGCCAATACGGTGGTCTCTTAAGTAAGGCACTGTATCCAATGTCAATTGGTTCTGGAAAATATTCACTGCTGATGCGTTTCTCAGAGGGTAACCCAGTAGGGGATGAATCACTGAGACTTGATCAGAATTACATTCAACCCAGAATGACTTGCCATTAAATGGATGAAACGGAAGGCTTACTTTCTTTCTGGGATAAAACTTATCAAAGCCTTTCCAGTCCACTTGGTAACCTGAAAGATATAATTTGCCTAAACTGGTGAGAATTGTGTCCCAGTCTTTTTGTCCCCGTCTGAGAGATGGCAAACATTGAAGTTTTGTGTTGCTGAAACTGTTTTCTATCAAAAAACTAGAAAGAATGGGCTGGGCTCCAATTTCCATAAATGTTTTGCAACCTGTGTCTGTTAACGCAGCACATGCATTAACAAAGTTAACCGCTTCTCGGGTATGTCGCACCCAGTAATTGGCACGAAGCTCGGATGTATCCTGCACCAGTTCACCTTCCATTCCTGAAATATATTGAGTATAGAGATTTCCCGATTTGTAGTAAATTGTTTCAGCAACCTTTCCATACTCCTTAAGTATAGCATCCATATGCCGAGAGTGAAAAGCATGTGTAGCGTTTAGGATCATGGCTTTTGTGCCTTGTCCCTTAAGATATTTAAGGAGACTTTCAATTATCTTTGTATCTCCTGCTACTACGGTTTGCTCAGGAGAGTTAAACGCAGCAAAATCCACTTGAAAATTTCCAGCCTTTAAAATCTGTACAACTTTTTCTTGGTTGGCTTTTATTACCAGCATGCTTCCATGAGGAAGGTTATCAATAAGACGGCTTCGCTCAACTACTAATTTAAGGGCATCTTCAAAGTCGAGAATGTCCGCAGCTACGGCAGCGCAGAATTCCCCTAAGCTGTGCCCCAAAACGTAGGATGGCTGAATGCCCCAACTTTGCCATAATTTGAAAAGGCAATACTCTACACAAAAAATCGCCGTTTGACTATAGATTGTTCGATCAAGTTGAGTAGATTTGGATTCCCACATGATTTCCTTTATAGAAAGGCTGTATATTTCACGAAGCGTTCTGTCACAAGAGTCAAAATGTATGCGAAAAACAGAACTGGTCTCATACAATGTTTTTGCCATGTTTGGATATTGGGAACCTTGACCAGGGAAAATGAAGCCAATCTCTGGATAAGAATTATCTTCAATTTCTGCGTGATAGTATTGCTTGTTCTTTAGGATATCAGCAGCCTCTTGGTAATCACTGGCAAGAAGAAATGCACGATGTGTAAAACTAGCTCTGCCTATGTTAGCTGAATAGGCAAAGTCTGCCAAATCGTTTCTGGACTTTTGAGCATAGTCACAAAACTGTTTTTCATATTCCGTCAACAACTTTTTAAATGCTTGGTCAGATTTGCCAGAAATTTTTATTAGATGCAGAGGTCGTTCCAGTCCTAAACATATTCTAGCGTTTTGATAGTCAGGCGCTTCCTCAATGATCACGTGACCGTCCGTGCCCGTAATCCCAAATGAGCTTACTCCGCACATACGAGACTTACCCGGAGTTTTAGGCCAATCTAAATGCTCCATGGGAATGATAGCTGGTATAGAATCTAAAAAGATTTCTGGATTGAGCGTGTCTAAGTTACGGTGTTTTGGAATAATTTGATGATTCAAGGCCAACACTGCTTTAATAATGCCAGTAATTCCAGAACAGGATTCAGTATGTCCTACATTTGTCTTCACAGAGCCAATCACAAGGGGTTCCTTTCGACTTTGCGATGAGTATACTTTAGCAATAGCAGCAATTTCAAGTGGATCTCCCACCTGAGTTCCAGTTCCATGGGCTTCAAGAAAGCTTACTTGTTCCGGCCTTATATTTGCGTCCTTAAGAGCTAATTGCATAGCTAGGGCTTCGCAGTTTACTGTGGGTGTTCCCATACTACGACTTAGACCTTCTTGGGAGATAGCACTACCTCGAATTACAGCCCAAATTTTGTCATTGTCTCTAAGCGCATTTTCAAGACGCTTTAGTACCAGCACGCCACATCCTTCAGCTCGACCAAATCCGTTTGCTTTGGAATCAAATGTTTTACAACGACCGTCTGGTGATACAACTTGCTCCATAATGTGGCTGGTAAATGGTTTCAAAAGCAAGTTAACCCCACCTGCCAGCGCCAGGTCGGTTTCTCCCAGCCTTAAACTTTTTATTGCCAAATCAAGAGCTACAATAGCAGAGCTGCATCCACTCTCGGTAGCAATGCTAGGTCCAGTAGACCCTAAAAGAAATGAAAGTCTTGCCGCAGCAGCTCCTATACTATTGCCCATATAAGTTCTAAAGAAATCTTTGTCTACAGAGCCTTGCACAATGTCTTTGTAGTCGCTCAACCAACTTCCCGTAAAAATTCCAGTGTGGCTACCATATAAACTTAAAGGATCGATTCCCGCGTCTTCAAGAGACTCCCACATGACATGATGCAAAAGTCTAGCCTGAGGATCCATATAAGTAGCTTCTTTTGGACTGACTCCAAAAAATCGAGCGTCAAACTCATCTACTGCTGTGGACAAGAATCCCGCCTCAACGTTTCTGTCGCCGGGAGTGACGTTTAAACAGTGCTCTTTCTTCCAGCGGAATGCTGGTGGAAATCGAATCGATTCTGCACCGGAGTACAACAAATTCCAAAATTTCTCCAGATTGTTTGCTCCTGGGTAGCGGCAGCTCATGCCCACAATGGCAATTGGTTCTTGTTTATAGTTGTGCATCACATGAAAAGCTGTGTTGTCGTAATTTGTAGATGCAATCGATTCATATGTTTCCATCCATTTGAGATGTACAAACTAGAACAAAAAATTTGCATATACTTTGTGCTATTATGTGCCATGTATATGTACAAAATATTGTTTTGATTTTCGCAAACCTTTTCGTGTAAACCAATTTCCAATTCCTTTAGCCGTGTAAACTGTTCAAGAATTGGCGTCTGCATAGAAACGTCTTCGAGAAAAATAATAGGTGAAATGGTACTTTCCCTAAAAAGCACGATACCAAAATCAAAGTATATTAATTAAGACTATGTACATCTATTTTGTACTTTGTTTACAGGGCTTAAAAGCATTTTACCCGTATAATTTGCCAGCTGAGAGGGAAAATCTGCCAACAAGTTCTTTTGGTGGTACGCCGGGTTTCCAAGAACTAGCTTGATTTTCCCAAAATTTGCTCAAATGTTCTTCCGTAATTTCTAAATTTATACAAAGTTTGTTTTGTTAAGTATTTCTAGTATATAGTTTACATTTAATTCCTTGCACGCACTTTCTTCGTCCCAATTAACACTGTCCCAAATGCTCTCCCATATTTGCTTGCTAGGCTCTAGCAAAATAATTGGCATGTTGATTGAGTCATTCAGGGGTTCTGGGAGTGCCGAAAATATCTCAAAAAGCACGTCAGCATTTTTCAGAAACTATAATTTGAAAATATTTGCAAAATTTATAGCATATTTATCAATTCAAAAGTTTAAACATTGTGTTAACAATGTGTTTTAGCAATGAATTTAACTCACCAGTGAATTATTTTGAAGAAACACACATTTTTCAAATGTTATTAGTGAAATGGCATACACCTTTGCAAATATTTCTTCTTTCACATTCGCAATGGCTCCTTTTGAAAGAACACCCTTGTCCATTAGGAACACCATGTCAAAGGTCCGGTTTAAAGCACATCTGCATACAATTTATATCACATTTTAAAACATTAATTAAATAAATGGATGGTGAAAAAATTAGTTTCTTTTTAGTCCGGTGTCGAATTTGAACAGGACTTAAATAATTTTAGATACAGTAAATTTTATTAAGTAATAAATGCTTTCATTTGTTCGTCAATCGTAAAAACTTATAAAAACAACAGCTTATATGAAGTATTGTCAGCAATAAAGTTGTTTGTTTTGCGTTAGTTAAATATCTATGTACAACTTCAGTTAGCTGGTATTGACATAGGTATAAATTATGCATTTTCCTAAAATACTTTTCTAATTAAAAGAAACAAATATAATGTCTTTTTATTGACATGATAGTAACCTAAATAAATACCATGCAAATATGTGCAAATTTGTATACTAATATTTACAAATTTTAGATACAGAATACTTTTATGTTCCCTTTACATTCAAACATATGTAAAAGACCTAAGCAAACAACGACGAAAATAAGATAGTTGGTGCCAATATGTAAGTTTCCTAATTAAAAGCATTATGTACATTCGTCAAAACAGTTAATTCGTCGAAATTTTCAAACCGAGTGACAAATCACTTCATCATTTTGAATAACTTTAAAATGTGGAGTTAGTACCTGTTTTCCATGGAAACCTTCAACGATACTACAACAGCAACTGTTCGAGTAGTTCTTGTTTTTCGAATAGATGAGGCTAGGATTAGGGCGCTTAGCACGGATTCATCATTTGTCACGCATGTAACCCAAGCTTCCTTCTTGCTAGATCCTTTAAAATGAAAATCAAATTATTATTATTTAAACATTCTGCCAAACTGTACAAATGCAGGTAAATGCAAGGTTTTAGTGATAAAAATGAAGAGGCAGCATTACCCATTGTGCCTTAGTAGAGAATCAATTATTGTCAAGTTTATGTATATTAGACTAAATATAATGTTCCTGTTAGTTTTCAAGACAAAAAAAATAAACCACTTATAGTATTCAAAACGAGAAGTTTAAGACTGTAATCAATTTCAAAGAATGAAACTCACTTGACTCTCACGTTTTCCTTTTAAACACTCAGGCTAGTTTCCAGTTGATTGTCCTTGAATCAAAGTTTACTGATTTATAGCTCACTATTTTATTAACATTCCACTTTTAAGTTTGTTACAAGATATATAAGTAATTAAGTTTAGTTATTAAATTCACGATAAAAAAATTAAAATATTCCAGTAGTTAAGATATTGTAATTCTGATTCTTTAAGTTATGCAATATAGTATTTTTGTTCCAAAATTAATTGATTTTCTGGTTCTGTGATCTTAGTTTTACATACTTAGCAGATAATTGAACTGAAATTTTGTTTGCTTTAATTACTTTGCTTCAGGTTTGGATCCCTAGGGAATGTGATTGGAATAAATGATTGGGGCAGGTAAGTAATAATGTTGTTGTTGTAATTAGCGGAATTAAGTAGCGCTGATATTTTTAAAAACAAAATTGTTATAGAAACTCTAATATTCATAGTTATTCTTATGCAAAGCTTGACGGGAATTTCACAAATTGTCGATGTTGATAAAGTTCAAACAAAAAGAGCCTCAGCCAGCAGTTAATGTTATTATAATAATAGGCTTCAACTTATAAAAACATGGTACATGTAGTAAATAAGAAAGTTGTTGATAATCTAAGTAGAAACTAGATAATAGCAATAACGAGCAAGTAAATTTTAATATTTGTCAATTAACTCTTCATTCATTAGATTGTTAAAAAGCAAACCTTAATTATGTGTCACTTGGCATTGGTTATTGAAAAATTAAAATTCTCGTGACCTTGGAATTAACGGTATCGGTTAGAGCTGGCCAATTTGTAATGTTAAGTATTTAGTAAGACCAAAACTTAGGTAAAAAGAAAAATTACAAAACTTAGGTAAAAAGAAAAATTACAAAACTTTGGACTTTTGGCAAACTGGCCCCAGACTGGTTAGTTTGACAAAAAATAATCCATGATCATGTGTCAATTGTGTCACATGTCATCTTGAAACTATTATGAAATCGTCCCGACCTTTAGACCTTGAAAATGAAAAGAAAACAATAATGGAGCTGGTCTGTAAGATGGAATGAAGGTACAACATTTCTAAGAAAGACGCAATAGCCTTAAAAAAGTGGATGCAAGTTGCTCTGGGTTATCCTGCAGTATAAGTTCATCCAGCAGAGCAGGTATGCCAGGACGGACGCGGACGGCAGGAACAAAAAATTTCAAAGTAATGCGATTGCTATTACCATCATTACACAGCGTATTTTCCAAATTTAATATTCACACGCATATAAAATTAGAGTGGTTATTAAGTGTCATAAATTTTTTGCTTGATTTGTGGTTGCCAGTTTCTAATTTTAAAACTAATCTGTACCCTACAAAGTTATTACAATGTTAAATTTATGGTAAAACAAATAAAAAAGTGATAAAAATTATCAATAATATTCGCAACTGAAAATCGACCTGTTATGATAGACATCTTCAAAAGTTATTTATTGCGAGCTTCTAGCTGCCAATTTTCCCAAAAGCCTGATTCTCAGCAAAAACTAATAAACTTTGTTTTTGTTGTCTTTGGCAATTTAAAATGCTATGAACGCTGATGAAGAATATGATAAATCATTTGAAATGCAATCAATATTTTGGTTTTCTCCCAGGATTCATGTTTTATATTAGAGCAACAGAGGATTAATTGTTAGTTTAATTACGTGGTGAGATTGCTCCTAAACAAAGTGTCTGTGCCATCCTGAATGTTTGTGATAGCAATATAGATAACATATTAGGTTAGAAGCAACTTGTTTTCGAAGTTCCACTGGTACTGGAAAAATAATAGTTCATGCTGCTATATTATTTCCACTGTTTTTTGCACAATCAGGTCTATCTGCACTTAAAATGTACCTAACGACCTAACCTAATTCTGCTTTGCTTATTTGCTTTGTAGAATCCTGACACATAAAAGTTTCTTGTTATTTAAGCATTTTCAAAACATGTTTTAATGTATTCATAACAGGTTATATAACAAAATATTGCACGATAAAGCTGGGGTTATCTCAATTCAGAATCTTTTTACACTTTCTGAAAACGAACAATTTTCCACTGCTGTAGTTTGATGGATAATTTACAATCGTTTCTATTTTCGTTACACTAAATCATGAGTACCTACCATGGTATGATTGAAACTGCTGATAGTGTTGCTATTGTTTACGATTGCCTAAGTAGTAGTTTATTTCATTTGTTTTGGGTCTTTACCGGTGACCACTTCTTTCTTTAAATGTCCCAAAACACATTCAGCCAAATATTGCCAAAAAATAAGTGTAAGCGTAACGTTTTAAAACCTATTGCTGGCATTAAAATTTATATTTAAAACCTGCATAATACGTATTTGAATCAAGGTAACTTTAGCAAAATAAATTCCACAATGGATAAGAGTAACCTACAAAAATCAGATGTGGTTGAAATAAGAAAATTAACCATACGCTATGGATGCAATTTGCCAATATTGAATAATTTTGACATGAGTGTGAAACATGGAGACATGTAAGGTTTTTAAAAATAATTTAAATATTTTATGTTCACAATGCAAATTATTTGCAATCTTTTATGATGATTGTTGTTTGGCTTTTTGTTTTCTTCGCCAGATATAGTTTAATTGGACCGAGCGGCTGTGGAAAAACTACGGTAATATCTTGTATTGTTGGAATCTTGGATTGGGAGGCCGGAAATGTACTTATGTTTGGAAAGGATTCTAGAGCAACTAACAGAGAAAATATTCAAAATGTTGGATATATGCCACAGGTATTGCTAAAAGAATTTAATGACGGGTTTTTACGGAATTTGATCTACCATACTATTAAATTACAGGAATTAGCACTTTATGATCGTTTAACGATCCGTGAAACAGTGCAACTTTATGGGAGGCTGAAAAATATGAAGGATGCTGAAATCTCAGAACGCTTTATATTTATGCAGGCATTACTGGATCTACCGGATACCAAAAAACTAATTAATAAGCTAAGGTATCAAAAATTATTGTTGAATATTCATATAAGTAGTATATATTTTTATTAAAAATTGAATTAGTATACCTATGTTCCAGCGATGGTCAGAAGCGTCATGTATCTCTGGCTCTAGCTTTAGTTCACTCACCAAAACTACTTGTTCTAGATGAGCCGGTATGACTTTATATTTTAATTTTCTGTTTTGTCAAAATATCATTGAAATTTTTTCCTAGTAGATTGGGATAACTTTTACAATTTTTTAGACCGTAGGATTGGACCCATTACTGAGAGAAAGGTAAAATCCCATTTTATTTTTTTACATTATATCACTGGTTGCTCTGGTAGCCAAACCAAACCAAAGAAATATGTCAATTCTAAAATTGAAAGTATTGAAACCGTTTAAACAGATTTAAGTATAATTATTACAGTAATAGTTTTCAATGAAAAATAATTTACTTAAAACAGAATGATTTAATTAATTTTATAGTCAACAATTTATGAATTAAGAAGCAATACTCGTTACTTCAATTTAATGTCTTTATTAAGAATCTAGAAATTCCTTCTAATTTACTGCTCCGGCCGACCGGCCTAATGCGGTTTTCTCCGAAACTGCTAATCTTATTAAGTATCGGCCATAATACTTGATAATATTGCACTCCGGCCGTCCGCCCGTATGCAATTTACTCAGTAACGGCTAGACCGATTACAACCAAACTTGGTATACAGATTGTGCATGACCTCAGTCACAACCCTATTGAATTTCAGGTCGATAGGTCAACTCTAGGTCAGAGGTCACAGCGATTTCACAACTTTTCATAATAGCACATATAGCATGCGACACATGATTTTTGGTCAGTTTTTAACCACCATTACGAATTTACAACCAGTTTGTTAAAATTCGTGCCTTAAGGCCCTGATTCAGGACCTTAACTGCCAGATACATCAGTTTTACAGTGTACATGCTGTACAACACAATTTTACAGCCAAACTTGGTATACAGACACAATAGCACCTCCGCCACAACCCTTTAGGTCAATAGGTCAACTCTAGGTCAGAGGTCACAGCGATTTCACAACTTTTCATAATAGAACCTATAGCATGCGACACATAATTTTAGGTCAGTTTTTGACCAGCATTAAACCAGGTTGTTAAAATTCGGATTTTACGGCCTGGACGATACTTAACTACTCTCTCTTAGAGCTTTATTTTAACCGAATTTGGTATACAAACTCTAGGGTCCATCCATCCATCGGCCATCGGAAGACAGAACGCTATTGAATTTTAGGTCAATAAGTCAACTCAAAAGGTCAGAGGTCATTGGTGATTCAATATTTTTACATAGGATCTTTACCATGCGGCACATAAATTTAGGTCCATTTTTTAACAAGATTACGAATATGAAGTTCATTTGTTATTATTAAAATCTGGCTTTCTTTGGGTCCTTTACTCGATTCCTAATTACTCCATTTGCCAATGGTCTATTATGAGTTGTAATTAGCATGTCCTGTTTTGGTAAGCAATAATAACAGAAATGGATGATTTGAACTTTCTAATGCAGAATTTGGCAATACTTGCACAACATAACAAACTCGTATGGTAGCACAATTATCATCACCACACATTATATGGAGGAGGCCAGACACTCTAATACAGTAGGCAAAACACAAGTAATATATTTATTTGAGAAGTCCACAACACGAAATTTGAGTTTTATTTTTAGGTGGGCGTAATGAGAAACGGACACTTAATTGCACAACAGTCGCCAACAAAACTATTAAATGATTTTGGAAGCGACTTACTAGAAGATGTGGTCTTACAATTGTTTAAAAAACTCGACGCTTCTACGTATACTAGTACTACTAAAACCGTTAGTATGGAACGTGTGTACTCAATATCACATGCGCCAAACATTCAAGATAATACTACAGAGTGCACATCAAGCCCTTACGATATCGACTCTTCAAAAGAGTTTGAAACAGGGCAGCCAATATGTCTAGGATCCCAATTTTGGAAATCAGTTAGAAGAATATATGCACTGTGCATAGCTCTAATGTTGTCAATAGTTCGACTTCCCACGTAAATGTGCACTACTATTTTTAATTGCTTAAATTGAATGATTTGTTATTAGTAAATACAATTCCAATAAATACTTTGATTAGATTTCTAGGTTTTATGTTGTTCATGCCAACCATTCAAGTGGTCCTAACAACGTTGGCACTGGGCTCAAACATGCAGGATATGCATTTTGGTATTGTCAACCATGAGCTAACAACAGGGCAGCACAGTTGCAACTTGATTGCTACTAATACAAATATCTTCTGTAATAACATGACCTTCAGTTGCTTGTACACATCAAAGCTTGCAGGAAATAATACTCTATTACTGGTAAAAACTAAATACGATGCAACTTTCAAAATTCAAAATTACTTAACGAAATCAAAGTTTATATGTAATCAATTTTGCTGTCAGGATTACTATGAAGATGAGAAAACGGCACTTAATGAAGTACAAAAGGGAAACTCTTGGGGCTATGTAGTGTTTCCTCAAAACTACACCAAGCACATGCTAAACTACGGCTTTGAGAAACGATTCTCCCTTAACGATACATTGGAAGGAATCCAGATTCGTGCACATTTGGATTATTCACGTTAGTTTTATCAAAAATATTACACGCACTTTAGTACACAAAAAATGTTGTTTGTATTTAAAATAACATTGTTTTTTGTAGAACAAATTGCTTCAACACTGCTAATACGCCATTTATTTAGGTCATATAAAAAGTTCGTATATCAGTTATCCCAGAACTGCAATCAAGAAGGAATTGGAGTATCAAGGTCTCCATTACATGTAAGTGCTGCTTACCTTCCAACAAATTTATGGAAATTATTAATATGTGCACCGAAAATGTTGATAGTTTCGTCCACCTGTATATGGAAGCTACGATGGGGACAGTAAACCCTTTGTCCTGCCGGGGATTGTTAACTTGTATGCCTATTTACCAATAATTTTGTTTGAAAGATGACAACTTCAATTATTTTATCTAATATAATGTCCGTATAATGTAGTACTCTGGTTTCAATGGTATTTGTTCTTACTGCACTCCTGTTTATCTATGGTATGACCCGAATACTATAAGAGCCCTAACAATGCATACAATACAAGATAACCTAAAAATTCACTGATTATATTTTTTGTAGATCGAAAAAGGGGTACTTTGCAAAGAGCAAGAATTGCTGGCCTCAGCTCAACTGAAGTAATTGCCAGTCATTTAATCACACAGGGAATTTTCGTCGTACCCCAAGTTGTTATTCTAAGCGCAACACTGTTTTTGGGGTTTTCTACTATAATTAACATATCTCTTCCACTTTACTTAGCATTTTGTATACTTATTGGAATATATGCTGCAACATTGGGTAACCTAATATAAACAATTAGATATATTTTGAATCTATACTTTTGATATATCCTGCTAATAGTTTTCATTAATAGGCATACTCGCGGGAATCGTTGCAACAAATGAACTTCAAGTACTTGTTATTGGAATGGTGGTTGCTCCAGTGTGTCTGTTCTTTGGTGATGCAATTTTTTCGGCTCAATACATGTCAACCTTTTGGCAATACTTTGGGTATTTAACACCCACAAAGCTACCTACTCAGGGACTTAGATCTGCAATGATACGAGGTTTAAATTGGAATCATCGACTGGTTATACCAGGATTATTGGCGTTAATTGGTAAGTTTTTCATTGTTTTCATTTGCAATATTTATGCCTTGAAAAAGTTTCAGCTTTAAAACTGATACACACTCAAACGAATGATAGGAAAGCAATTTGTAACCACCATTATAAGCCGCAAATGTCTTGTTTTTATTCGCTTAGTGATAAATATAAACCATATATTGTATCAACTTTATTTGATTGTTGCTTCTGTGGGATAATTTTTTAAGGTATTGTTGCCAATGTTTAAGGTATCAATTAAACAAACAAATTACAAACCACATTCGGATTCAAGTTTTTTCATAGAATAAATTTTCTCTTTTGAGCGCTTTAGTGTAGGAATTTTAATTTTTTATTCGTTTTCTTACTGGACAAACTCTAAGTTAAAAAATCATTTATGAAGGTGAATTTATATTATATTGTCACTTAAAAAGGTACTAGAGTGCAAACTGGCTCAAAATAAATAACATATATTTAGTAGTATACAGTATAACTTAAAAAGCTTCTCTGTTGAAGCAAAAAGGTAATAATTGACAAATTTTAAAAGCATTTTGGGTTAAGCTAACCGTCAGAAGACAAAAAACCAAAATACAAGCACAATTAAACTATGTACAATAAAAATAGATTTACCATCGTTGATTGTCACTTTATTTCTTTTTGCTATATGTAAGTTAAATTGTATTAAATTTGTCCAAGAGAGCAAGAAGAAAATCCGATGATTTTGTAAGGTTTTATTCCATCAGCATAAAGTACATTTGCCAGAAAAAGTTCAAAAGTACATTTTAATACATTTGCATGCATTTTAAATACTCAGTATTTGGAAACCTAGCGTAATTAAGGCATTTAATTGCCCGTATATAGTTTCATCTTTGGTTACAAATATCCGGACAATTGATGTTTACTACTGCTAAGTGTATGAAGCCGTAGTTTACTGAACATACCTGTATAAACCAAATAGACTTTAAGCCACCGTTTGGTTCTTGATCTAAAACATATTTGATTTCGATCAACCACGGAATCAAATTTAGAACACATTTTTCTTGGGCTGTGTATGCATGTAGTCAGGTAAATTACCTGACCTATTTTCATTAAATGTACTTCAACTAAAAACCGCTTTACGCAAGACGACTTAAATTACTTTCAAGTCAAGAAATTAAATAGTGATAAAAGCAATTTTACATCTTAGATTATAAAGTTAGTATACACGTGCTGCAATTAAGGAATGCGGAAGCCTTAGAATTAGTACAAAAGAGCTTCAAAATTGTAATTTGTTTGTGTAACTTTCCTAACAATAGTATAATTATTAAAATATATTAGTTCATTTTTATTATAGGCCTTCCGGGGTACTCAAGAGAGAGTTTTGCAATTATTTAGACAGTTATTTGTATTTAAATCAATTACTTGTTTATAAAAGCAATAACAAATTAATATACGTGTTGTATTTAAAAAATGTATTAACATTTAAAATAATTTGTTTTTAAAATAAACATCAGCAATATATGTCACTAGGATATATTTGCAAAGTTAACAATGTATATTCCGTAACGGAAGGTTAACTTGTTTTTGAAAACACAATTTACTGTATCCAAACTGAAATCAAATTAGTTTCACTAACCTAAAATCCACTCAACTTAATTAGGTTAAAATGTTCGAAAGATGTCACAGCGTAATTGCGTGACACTTAAAAGTATGTTGTCTTCTAAGCACATTTGGCTCAAGGTCAAATTTTGTCACAAACAATTCAGCATTTTGGTAGTAAATGTTAAAAATATACTATTTTTTAGCTTGAGTTTCTTGCAGTTTATTTGATAGTACTTTCAATCGGGAATTTGCTGCTGTACAGTTAACATCATTTGCTATTGTAAACTAACACTAAAACACTACAACTTGTAGTGCAAACATATCCATCATTGAAACTTTTAAACCCTATAATACTTTTCATTAGACGATTTTTCCTGCGTAAAATATTTAATCCTGAAAATTAAAATCTATACGAGTTATAACTTATAGTCTAGTTAGCTAATAGTTTAAAACCTTATAAATAACTAACAGTACTTTACTTTTATTATCACGCGTGTTGAATACTTTTTGCACGTTTTTGATAATTTCACAACTTATAAAAAGTCCATTTAATCTGCACTAAATCTAAAAATTTCAGGGCGATTGTTTATCCCAAGAATTGGAGTTCTTCCTAACCGTTATCATCTAACCAAACATTAAAAAATTCTCAAGTCTGAACATCATGCTCTCGTACTTAGAAAAATCCGCGGTAAAACTGATAATTTTTGGCTTTCCATACCTACCCAAACTACCTTTTGAATTTAATCTAGAAGCAACCAGCTTGCGTTTGACCTTGCCATCCCGCTATACATGGAAGCAATGGATTTATCCATTTTTTATTTACGGTCCTCTAGCATACATAACAGTATTTCAAGCACTGTACGTAATGTATTCCAGCTTTGTTATCACACTTCCTGGCTATTCCCGAGCAACATTAGCAGAACATTTTCTAATGACAATGGAAACAAGTTGTGCTCAATTCCTTGGATTGGTAGTTCTCTCAAATCCTGAAATTCTGCAAGTGTTTAATTCACAGATTCAGATATATGAAAGGTTGCATAAAATTACGCTACATGATAATGTTCGAGCAAAGTCAAAACTGGAAACCATTTTAGTACCAACTGCTCTGTTGGCTGTGCATACTCCACCTCTTGTGCTTATAACTTTTCTTGCGTTTAATGAAGACCCATTTCATTTTATATTGCAGCAGTATTTACCAAGTTACCAATTGATTCACATGAAAATTCTAAGCCTAATTCCTCGAGCAATTTTACTGTTTGGATATTTTGAAAGTGTACGAATTTTGGTACTAGTGATTATAATCTTGGTAATTGTCCTTCTAAAAGTTAAGGCTGCTATACACATTCTTTTGAACTACCAAACTACGAGAATGCACATTTCTGAGGCAATGAAATATTACAAGTATCTCAACCTAAATTACAGTATTACTAGAACAACTATCACCAAATTTGCAACAGGTATCATAACCACTGTATTCTGGATGCTAGTAATGGAATATCTAATGGTAGCAAAAGCTGAAACCTTTGGCGTAAAAACGGGCATGCGAATTTCAATTCTATTTGGTTTTGCGGCTACGTCTATAGTATTTTTCTTTATCCTCAATCAAATAGCCGAATATGCAGAACAGTCGGAACAAATTATTACAATCTTCTTTAAAGATTGCAAATGGCAGTACGCCGCTGCAAAATGCGCTTCGGCAAGAAAATCATGGAAAATACAAATGTATGAAGCTAGGACATTGCGAGCAATTGTGGTTAACTTTTTTTCGGATAATGCGATTGACAGAGGATTTTCGGCAAGTGTTTTGAGCAACCTGCAAGATAGAATTGCAGACGGATTGCTTATTTTGGGCAAACGTTAAAGCCTGGGTATAGTTTATTGCAATTTTATTTCATCAATATAATAGATGTCTGTGTCATAGTGTTGGACCTTGGTTGCACGACAAATCATAGTTTGTTGTAGTATATATTTAGTTTTGTACAAGTTATAGTTTATTAGTACTATTACATAGTACATTAAACATTGTTTATATGTGTACTTATTATTATCATAGAAATGTTTGTCTTTAAGTAGGAAATGAAATATGAGTGTTTCAAAATATAGTAATGTTAGTACCACCTATAATTAATTTAAATAGGGTTGTTAATATAACAATTTCTTCTTAGAAGCAAGTTATGCGTTCCATTTACAAAAATGAAAATATGTTTGTTCGTAAAACACTAAAATACAGGTTAAAAAACAAGAAATCATGCTAAAGTAATTCTGTTTGTTCTTGTTCTTCCCAGAACACAAGAATCCAATGCAAGTAAAACTACTGCGTTATATTGTTAACATTTAACATGATTAAGATTAATTTAGTGGTAAGGGATTTTAAAAAAAAGTATAGCAATTAAGGAAAACGAAAAACGGTATAAAAATAAAGAACAATCTTATTATGCTATTAAACCGATACTTGTAATTATGAATGTAATGCGCAAGTAACAGTATGTATTCGTTTTGTTGATCCGATATGTTTACATTTTTCAATTTAGCCGCCTTGGTAGTTGCATACAGAAGCTGTTTTAATTGATGCCTCATAAAAAACAACTAATCCTTTAAAAAATAACTTTGTAAGATCACAGATAGTGATCTGTGCTTGAAAATAACTAATTATTTCTAGCTTTAAATTTATATTCCATGGTATAAGCCCGCATATAAACAACTGCAACAAAGCTTGGCCAATTTTAAAAACTTGACATTAGAAGAAGATAAAGAATAAAATCAATATTACGGCATATATTTTCTTTACCATGCCTTGCTTTCCACATATGCTAAAGTTATAAACTGGCATGCTGAGTTTTTAAATTTTCATTGAATATAATTATCGATTTTCATTTTGTTCGATTTTTTTCGAATTGCCGTCATACTTACGTAGTATGGCAGTTTTGATAACATTAGCTCAGTGCGTCACCTGGAGTATTACATTGCACTACTTTAAATTGTTTGAGAAAATGCTTTCGTATTTAGAGAAAAGTGCCGTAAAGTTAGTTATCTTAGGCTTTGTATACTTGCCCAGATTACCATTTGAATTCAATTTGGAAACAACAAATTTACTTTTTATTTTTCCATCACGCTATACGTGGAGGCGATGGATTTATCCCGTTTTTATTTACATTCCTCTTGCTCTTTTAACGTTAACTCAAACGCTCTTCGTAATTTATTCTAATTTCACCATTGGTCTTCCTGGCTATTCTCGGGCAACATTAGCAGAGCACTTTTTAATGACAGTGGAAACAAGCTGTGCTCTCTTTCTTGGTCTGATCATAATCTTAAATCCAGAAATTGTGCAAGTGTTTAACTCTTTAGTTATGCTATATGATCAGTTACACAACATTACAATGCACGACAACATTCGACTAAATTCAAAACTGGAGTTAATTTTAGTACCAATTGCTCTAATAGCTGTGCACACTCCACCACTTGTGCTAGTACTTTTTCTTCTTGTTAACGAAGATCCATTTCATTTTATTTTACAACACTATTCGTCAGTTTACAGGCAAGGTTTTGTTCATGTGCGAATAATAAGTCTCCCTCTTCGTGGAATCTTATTATTTGGATATTTTGAAAGTGTGCGGATTATGGTACTGGTGATTTTAATTTTGGTGATAGGCATTCTAAAGATAAAAGCTTCTATATTTATAATTGTTAATTATAGAAGTACCAGAATGCACTTGTCCGACGCAATGAGATATTATAAATACCTATGTTTAATATACAGTACATCACAAGACGCTATTACAAAGTTAGCAACAAGTGTGATCACAGCAATTTTCTGGATGCTCGTTATGGAATATTTAATGGTAGCCAAGGCTAAAACGTTTGGTGTGAAGTTAAGCATGCATATGTCAATCTCTTGTGTTCTTGTTGCAATGTTTGTGTTGTTTTTCTTTGTTCTTGGCCAAATTGCAAATTTTGCTGAACAATCTGAACAAATCATTACAGATATTAACAAAGAGTGTGATTCACAGTATGCTGTTGCGAAATGTGTTTCAACGAGACATTCTTGGAAAGTTGCTGTTCATGAAGCAAGAGCAATGCGCAGAATTGTTGTTTACTTTCTTTCGGATAGAGTTATCGACAAAGGCTTTTCGGCAAGTGTTTTGAACAATATGCAAAACCGAGTTGTGGACGGTTTACTTATATTAGGGAAGGGGTATACCATTAACCTGAATAATGTTAATTGAAAGTAGACGAATTCGTGCCAATTAAAACAAAGTAAGGATATTCAACCAAATCAGTATTTAATGGATTTATTTATATGCATGAGTTGAAATTAATAAAATAACATTCATTGAAAAAATAACATGCGAGCAGTAAAATAAATAAAACTCATATTTGGAATTTAAAGAATAATTAAAATTTAATTCAACATATTCTTCAGTCAGGTCACGACGCATGCTTCTTGAAAACGTGTCCTAAATAATCTATTATAGAAAATAGTGGACAATACACAATAAATTAAATTCAAAAACAAATTATAACAGAAAGTAATTTAATGAATTGTTGTTTGTCCCAGTTTAATAAAGCTTTGAACAAGTAAAAGACTTCCGTATCATACATTCCATTTACATTCGCTCTTTTAACGGTGTAGTTGAATCATGTTGTCAGAATATGAGCTCAAAAGTATTTCCCTTGTTAAAACGGGATATTTTTACTTGCCCGAAATTCCGTGGAAACTAGATTCCAAAACTGTTAGTTTATTATGGCTACCAGTTTCACGATCTGCCTGGAAGCCCTGGTTTTACATATTTTTCATTTATTTTCCCTTGTGTAGCTCTCTAATTTCAAGCATATTGTACGTGTTTTACCTTCATTTGTCGCTAAAAATTCCAGGATATTCATTCGCGGCGTTGGTTCAACACTTTCTGATTTGTATTGAGTCTTTTGCTGGTTTAGGCATTGTACTATTTGTAATGCTAAATAAGGATTTATTTGATGCATTCACCAAATTCATTGCATTTGTAGACAATCTGCGCATTGGTAGGTTATAATCGCAAACATTAAACAATTTGACAAAGGCATTGGTGTAATATTTATATTCTTAATGTTTTCCAGAATGCCGTCAACCAGTAGTAAACTCACTGCTTGCTAAACTAACCATACCGGCGATTTTGTTATCTGTTACTACACCACCTTTAGTTTTAATAACTTTGCTGCCATTTTCGGAAGATCCTTTGCACTTCATTCTTTGGACGTATTGGCCAGCATACCAAAATGGAAACACATTTTGCAAGCTCATCAGTCTAGTACCACGCACTATTCTTCTATTTGCATACTTTGAAAGTTTACGATTTTTTACTTTAATTATGGTTATAGCTGCAATTATACTTGATAAAGGAAGATTATGCTTGTCACTTTTGGTAAACCATAAAAAAGTTGGTATGCCAATTGACAAACTTCTGTTGCACTATCAACTGTTGTGTTGGTTCTTTCAAACTGCTCAAAGTGCTATTAACATTTTAACTACTATTAGCATCACAATGCTCTTCTGGATGCTGGTAATGGAGTTTTTAGCTGTTGTAAAGGCATCCGAAATGGGATTGCACACAGGAATGTTCACTTCGCTCCTATTTTGTGTTATTCTTTTGTCAATAATTCTTTTTGTTGCACTGGATCAATTGGCTAATGTAACAGAATCGTCTGAGCTAATAATCAAAGATTGTCAGGATAAGTGTAATATAGAATGTAGTTTAGGTAGAAGCATAGAATGTGTAAGAAATTGGAAACTGTTAAAATATAAATCAAAAGCTATGCGTAGATTGGAAGCAAGATATTTATGGGGATTGCCGGTAGACCGTAGTTTTTCATCCAGCTTACTGGCAAATATGCAGGATCGGGTTTGTGATGGGTTGCTTGTTATGTTTTAGTACAATAAAACTACATATTACGTACATGAGTATATAAGTATTTTTCAGAATAAACCTTAACCAATACATTATACTCAGCATAAAAAGCTACTTGTAAGCATTTATGCGCATTTAAAAATACTTACATAGCACATTTTAACCTTCTTTCTAAAGGTTACATAAGCAGAAAGCATTTTATTTTGGTGTGATTTAATAATTCCAAGCTGTGAGTAAAACATTTTAAAACTGTCATGGTATATTCTGAAATAGCAACATTATGACTGGTGCTCAATGCAATATGAAACGTAAATTTCCCAATTCGGGCTATTTCGGTTTATACCGGCTCCGCATATGACACATTATCTAACTATTTCTAAACTGGCATCGGAAATCTTTATGAATAATTGATAGATTTACAATTAATTGCATAATATGGAATCATAGGGCGTGGTAGCAGGTTAATTGATTACAGAAACTTCCTGGTTTTTATTCTAAACTGAATCATTCATCGACTTCAAAATGACAATTAAATTATTTGAACGCAACTTAAAACCGGAAATGAATCATAAAATCTGACAGAATAACTATTTAAACTGTAAAATTCTCATTAAATAGGAATAGGAAGTAGTACTTATTTCTTAGCATGTATTGACAAAGCATTAACATTCCCTAATGCGCGCGCATCTAACTAAATGCTTAACTACTTTTACAATTATCTTCTTATGTGCTATGACTTGTGCACTTATAATAAGGAAGGGACTCACTCAAAAGATTCGGGCAACATTGCAGTGTTGACCTGGTAACTGAGTGAGTCTTAAGATTGACCTTCAAATTGGGCAAGCTTCCACTTGACCAAAATGTTGGCTTTAACTAGTTACAGGCTTTTTGTTGTTTTATACATTTAATTACCCTTAATTGCTAACTGATGAGCAGGAGGCACGGTATGAAACACAGCGATGACAGCATACAGGAACAATACACGGTGGGTGGGAGGTGGGACTACTGACCAAAGTTACGCAACCAAAAGGAGCTAAAACCAATCAAAATTAGAACACAACTTTTACCCATTTACACACACACACACTCTTTGACTTATGTCCATTTTCGTAAACTCTTACCACCTAGTTTCTACACAAAACGGGAAATACGGGACACGGGTAACTTCGGGAGAACACGGGAAGATGGAATACCTAACCAAAAATAGACACACGAAAATACCCATTTAATCTTTCAACATAACACTGGCTATTATCAACTCAATACCATATTGCATAGTTCTTACTTTAATTTCCTCTTGGACAAGACGATCACGATGATCACGACAATTTTTTACGCCAAAATAAAATACGCAAAAGAATTACGCCTACAAAACCAACAGAAACAAACAACAATTGAAATGGGGCAATATGATACCCACACACCAAGAAACTATTCAGCACTAAAACTTTTAGGAAACTTATGTTCCCATCCTTACCTGGATACGCCTGGAAATACGCTGGAACTTAACCTAAAAGTGGGTTCATCCGACCACACACACAAACGACAACTGAAAGTTTTTCTGCTGCTGCTGTACCGTGTTAGCACAAAAATGTGGTTAGCAGCCTCGTGTACCATGCGACTGAGCAGAAGGATCTGTTCATGTATTGTGTTTATAGCTTGTTGCTTGTGGGGAATATCCCTACAAGCATAAACAAACTCAGCAGTGACCCTACACCACATCTCGACTATGCACAGACTCCCTAAAACTTTTGATTCACAGAAGATCCCGCACCTTTGTCTTTGTTCACTTGGGGCAATGCTATGCCTATTCTTGTATACCCTTCTCTTACAAAACATCTAGCTAAGTAACTTTTAAATGTTGACGCAAAAATTACAAATATTATACACATCTAGCCTGACTACTACTAGGCAAGTACTTTTCCAAAATGGAATTTTTAAAAAAGAATTAAAGTACCTATTCTCTAGTTTCTCAAGTGTGTGGGAAAATGTGTGGGCAAACTCTAAGGGAAAAGCTTCAAAACTATGTAGGCCGCCTTGTCAACGCCTACTGTTTTTTACATTTTCGATCCGATTGCCAAATGTGCTTCGCTCAGTTGGAAAAATATTTCAGTTTTTATAGTTATTATAGCTGGTTTTTACATAAAACTATAAATATTTTTAAAATATGCCCACTAAAATGTCGTAATGCTTTCATACCTACGCAAGTAAAGAAAAAAGCAAGTTTTGCGAAACCCACTTTGACGATTTTTGCGCAGTACCGTCCGATTTCATCGGTTTTGTGTACTCAAAATGCTCTCTAAATACGAACAAAAATGCTTTTCATTTATCAACGCAGGATTTTTCTATTTGCCCCAGTTGCCATTTCAAGTTGACCTGAAAAATTCTCGTTTATACCTTCTACCCTTTTCCCATTTGACCTGGAAACCCTGGTTATATTGTCTGCTTGTTTATGTTCCTCTGTGCAATATTCTACTATCCAGTATCCTTTACATATTTTACACCCACATTTCCGTTGGAATTCCTGAGTACTCCATTGCTGCATTGGCTGAACATTTCCTAATCTATATAGAGTCTGCTGGTGCATTAGGCATTGCCTTATTTATCCTTTGCAAACCAGATCTTCTTGTGCTATTCAACAAATTCATTAAACACAAGCAAAACATCTACTCTGGTAAACTAAACTACTTGTTTATTAAAACTTTTGTGATCTATATGGTTTAAAATATGCGTATTTTTCATAGAATTTGAATCAACGGAAAACTACTCTCTTTTACAAAAGTTGGCAGTACCAGCAACACTTGTCGCCATTCACACTCCGCCTTTGGTACTAATCACCTTGCTACCCTTTTCAGAAGATCCTCTTCATTACGTTCTAAAGCTACATTCCAACATATATCGCAATGCTGAAGCACTATCTCTTATTAAACTTGGCAGTTTGATACCTCGTGCAGCTATATTGTTTGGTTATTTTGAAAGCTTGCGAATCTTTTCATATGCCATGACCATAGCTATAACAATAATTGACACTGGACGAGCTTGCTTATCACTGATGGTCAATCACAAATCCATTAACATGCCTGTGGACAAATTAATGTGGCATTATAAATTGTTCCGGTTGTTTTACCAAGCTTCACAAGACGTGCTCAATCTCTTTATTACTGCTGGTCTAACAATATTCTTTTGGATGCTGGTAATGATGTGTTTGGCAGTGTTAAAAGGACCAACAATGGGCATGAAAATAGGAATGCACCTTTCTTTGATGTTTTGTTTTGTATTTCTTACTGGTACAATGTTTGTGCTGTTGGGTCAACTGGCCAGTTTGACAGAATCATGTGAACAGATTGTAAAGGATTGTCAGGATAAATGTAATGTAGAATATTGCACTGCTAAAGGTGCAGCGCTTAGGAGGAAATGGAGATTGCTAAAATATGAAGCAAAAAATACAAGACGAATGGAAACACGATATTTGGGAGGAATGCCAATAGACAAAAGCTTTTCGGCAAGTGTGTTGACAAATATGCAAGATCGGGTTTGCGATGGACTACTAGTTCTGTTTTAGCAGCTAGACGTTTACAATAAATGTATTTTAGTTCAAACAAAACTAGTCATGTTATTTTAAACTCTCTGTTGAACCCCAGGAATTGGATGGAATAAAGCTGTTTAACAATGAACATACTTGTTTTATAATTTTATTGATTCTAATTATTCTAACTATTCTCACCACAATAATATACAAAA
The DNA here is from genome assembly GCA_029691765.1 of Entomobrya proxima. Taxonomy (NCBI): domain Eukaryota; kingdom Metazoa; phylum Arthropoda; class Collembola; order Entomobryomorpha; family Entomobryidae; genus Entomobrya; species Entomobrya proxima. The sequence continues at coordinate 31,615,942 of CM056170.1, read as the reverse complement.
CTAACTTCTAAGCTAACCCAACCAACCTAAACAAAATAACAATAACTTTCTTAACCAGTTAAGAAAACGTTGTTTAACATAATTAAATTCACAATACTCTCGTTAGCAGAGTAATTCATAATTACAAGTTACAAAATACCAAAATTTCTTCTTTTCCTCGGCTACACGCATGACTTAGTTTTAAACAATGTTCTTACAGCGGAATTTCTTTTCCAGGGCTTGAAACTCTTCTGGACTCACTTGATCCAAAGACCATTCCTCAAAAGAGAACTTCTCAATGGATTCCGAAAACGGACCCGTCAGCAAGTTCTCGATTCCTTGTAAAGTTACCTGAAAAGAGAAAAAAGGGAAACATGATTCCACTTTAAAACTACTGCTGTAATTGCCATTATAATTTATAACATAAACTTAAGAATTTACATACCGATCGGATCGGATCAGAAGATGTCATCGTCAGATGAGTAAGCCTCATGCGCCGAATCACTGCAGAAAACAAGACATCCGTCAGATTCGGCATATAATCAAGATCAGTGAAGGACAGCTTCCTCAAACCTGAAAAAATGACAGTTTATTATAGTCATCTGAATGTTAAAATTCAATGATAATTCCGTTTAATTTGGTTTAATATTACTTGTTAATCTAAGAAAACGAGGATTTTCCGCGTCTGGCCCAAGAAAATCAGCATTCTTTAGTTGACGGCAGCAAACAAAGTTAATCTCCTCCAGCGTCTCAAATCCCTCCAGCATGGCTACCAAAGCGTCACAGTTTCCATTTAGCCAACTAAATGTTAACTTTTTCAACCGTGGGCAGGAAGCAACCAGACGCTCAGCTAGGTGACCAACCAAGACCCTTTCCGGTTCTGGTGACATCGAAATTTCAAGACGTAGTTCGGTAAGCTCCAGATGAACCACGCCTTCAAAGAAGTACCTACACATGACTTCTGAATCCTGGGGGCCAGTGTTAAACACCAAATCTAAGCTCTTCAACCTGGGCAAATTACAAGGTCTTGGTCTTCGCTGATTCCACGAAGCGCCCGATGATGATGTCAACTTAAGCCTTTCCAAGTTGGGCATGTTCAAACGAGTCATGCAAACTGGAAAGTTATCCGAGGTTAATGAAACCAACGGGGTTCCAAGTTGTCTTAATTGTCTATCAAAAAGCCTTTCCCGGAGTAATGCCTCGCTCCACCATTGTCCACGGACGTTGACAAGCTTAACGTTATTTTCATTGCAGATGGAGGCAAGTCGATGAAACGCTTCTTGGGCGTTATTTGGACGTTGTTCCCTTTGCCATCCTACCATTGCCCCACTCAAGCGGTCAGGATAGTCACTAAACTCAATGCCTTTAAACCTAGACAAAGGTCCTTGTCCAGCAGCAGCAGCTTCAGCTTCACCGTGACGTTGTCTTATGGTCCATTCCAGAAATCCAAAGAACATGGACAACCCGACCTCGTTAAGGGAGTAAATGTAGCCATCACAATGCACAGGAAAGGGAATGCAAAAGCGTTCCAATGAACGACAGCGTCTCAGCAGCTCCTCCAGTACTTCTGTGACCCCCGACCGGATGTCAGGTTTGGTTTGGTACAACTTTAGAACTTGTAACCTTTCGAAAACTGTTGGCAGGTTGGTCCTGTTCCGATTAGGATTCTCTCCAAATCCACCTCGTTTCAGTGAAGTTTGAGCAGCTTGGAAACTTATTAAGTTGGGGAATCCCTCCAGAAACTGCTTCCCTTTGGCCGTGCACCAAACCGAGAACTTGTCCAGTCGAAGGTGAGTCACCAGTGGGCCATAGTCTTGCAGGAATTTAGCAACGAAGGTGGGTGCTTTGTTGTAAAACTGATTGCCAGATTGATTGTTTAGGAAGATCTTTTTGGAGGGAATGCCCATGGCAAGAAAGGCTCGGAAGTTTTTCTCCTTCTCGTCAATCTCCAGCTCGGGAGCTATTTCCGGGTGTTTGCGAATGTAATCGTTAACCAGATTCTTGAACTTTTCACAGGTCCTTCGCAGTCGAAGAAGGTCGTTCCAACCCAAGTGGGGAAGAAGAAAGGTGTCAACCTGAAACCATTTTAATTTAAAAGAGTGCCAAAACATTGAGAACCGGGACCCAACTAAAATAAATGATTAATTAATTAAGTTTAATAATTTTCACTTACCACCTCATCGGGAACACTTAACAAGCTCATTTTTACTAGATAGTTATCCAATCTAATTTAAGTTGGGAAATTATATTAAAATGTTTAAGAACTCTCAATTTCTGTCGTCTCTAGTCTCTCTACTCAACCTTCACAATTTGGATGATGAAATCATTCTGTCACTTGTTATCAGCTGTCAGCTGACGAGTTCAGACAGGATAGCCAAGGCCACTGTGTACCTACTTAAAAATACTTTGTGCGCTACAAGTTTTGGGGCATTTGAAGACGCAAGTGTTCAATGATCTAAGTGTCCTCTTCCGTCCCGTCCGTCCGTCCGTCAAGTCCATCTGCCATAGTAGCAGTGTAACAGTGTAGCAGTACTGCTATTTTTTGACGGATTGAGCTAATATTTGGTATTTATTGTTTGTGCTACGTGCTTAAAAGTAAGAAAAACCCTAATCGTGATATATGTAACTTGCAGTTTGTGGTCAATTCTAACATTCATGATAAAGTTCCCTTGCTGAACCCCAAGGAAGAACGTGGTCGTAACTACATCGACAATTTTTGGAGTCCATTGTTACAAATTTTATATAAATGGAGGAGTTAAATTATCATATTACTCTACATTCTACTACTAATTTCTTGGAATTTTGCGTTATTGTTATCCCTGATGAGGACTTGGGTAAAACGAGTCGAAACGTCACGTCGGTTTAATAAATCCTTAAAACATTACACTCGTAGTACCCAAGGTCTCTTTAGCAAGAAATAATCACTATGGACTTATTTAAGAGGTCAAGCGGTTAGCGACTGGGGACCAAGAAAACAAACATAACTTCGTTCAAGAGATTTCGATAATTAAAAGGTTTAGCTTATTGCCCATGTGCCCATCTGCGTTACCTTGTATTACATGCCATATTGCCTTGCAAGTAAATATATATGAAAGTACAAGTAAGCAAGTAATTCGTTCTCTTCAAATCATAATAATTATTACGAAAAAGTTTTAATTCTCAAAAAAATATACAACACTGAAATATTAGAATACGCAAACAATAACAACCGCAACCATTAAAATGTAACAAATTAAGCACGAATTACTAATTTTTAAAAAATGCAGAATTTAAAAGTGATTCCAAATTAAAAATTAGCGCTTCTCCTTCTGCTGAATCTTTAGGTTCGTCTTGATCATAAAATTTTTTATCCTCCTGCATCTTATTAAGTGTGCGAATCGGGATAAATGTGCGTAGTCGTGAATAATATAAAATGACGTTCATTGGAACCTCAGGAAAGTACTCAAGTAGCTTGTTACACAACCGTTGCACAATGTGACGATCCTTATTCAGTTGCCCATTAGGGTGTATTGCACAAAAGTACTCTTCCCATTTTCGAAAAAGCGCAAACCAGTAGTCTGCTGGTTCCACAAGTCCACCGTGAGACAACTCATAGATCCAAAAGTGACGCTCATTTTCGTTGTTAATATCTTTGCATAATTCCGGAACTTTTTCTATCAATTTCATTGCAATGAAACCTGCAACATACTCCATACCTCATTCAACTACAATATCTTCTTTTAACATTTCCTTAATGTTGTACTGTCTAGTAATATCCATCTCAGTTTCCAAACCTTGTAGTCTTGCTTCAATGTTGCTTTCGTAGTTTGCAGGAATTTCGCCATTACTTGGTTCTTTGGTTTTAGCATGCAATAGGCACGATAGCACACTTGTGTCATCTTCAAATGAAAAACCTTCCGCCCATTTCAATACCATTTTTCGAATCCTATAGCGAAAGTCGACTGCAGTTGGATTTTGATTAAATCCACCAGTTCCGCGAATTTCACTAAACAGGCTTTCCACGTAGTCTTGTGTCAGGTGACTTGTCAGTATATACTGAAAGTGTTGATACCTATTTTTCAAATAGTTATAGAGGCCACGTAACGACTGAATGTACATAAGGAATCCCTCCTGAAAAGGCTTCAACGCATTTTTTTCTCCAATCTTCATTGTAGAAAAACAGTCCTCCGCGCGTGAAAGTAATTCCATTTGACTGTCAATGTGTTTACCAAAGCCGTTTTGGAATGGGTCTGCAGATTCATGTGGAGTGTGCACATTGCAAAGATTTGATAAATCATCGATCATCTCAATAAAAGTACAAACTGTTTCATATCCTTTCCGATGAGACATGAGTATTCGGATCGCAGTTGCAGTTTTCCGAGAAAAAAGTTCGAATGCAGTACGTGCATTTTGCCGTTGTTGTCCACGCTGGTAAAGATGCTTTGGGGCCAGCTTTTGATGAATTTTTGAATCCCCGTTTACTTTCAAAAGACGAATAAGTTCCTTTATCCACGATTGATCAAAAAGAGTGCCATCCCACAACGTAAGCCCAGTATCATTAAAATTGTTCCGCAGTGAGTTTAGCAGATGAATAAAATCCGGGAATACATAAATGGGGTCTGAGATTGCATCATGAGGGTGTTCAAACGAAACAGACTGTACTATCCTATTTTTGACTTTACCAACATTTAGATCCCTTAAGAATCCCTGATTTTTCGGCCCCTGATCAGACACACAGCCAACTACTTGGAACCCATTATCGTACAAAACCTTGATAATCTCCGTTACTTGTTGAACCGACTGGGAGAACGTGTACATTAGTGGTATCTTCCATTTCTCACATAGCCCCCGAAGACAAAATACTGTCACGTTTTTGTGGTGTCCAAACACTTGGTCCAGGGCTTGGTCATAACACAAAGTGCTGTCGATAGCCATTTCGTCATACGTTAAAGTACAAAGGGTTTTTGGATTTTCACAGTTAAAAGCCTTTTGATTAAGCAATCGTAGTACGCCTGGGAAAATCTTGTTCGGTTCCACATCGATATTACGTAAAGTTTCAAGCAGTTTTGTTTGACTAGGTAGAGGAATTCCCCACTCTGATCGGACCAACTCATAGGCTTTCTTACTTTGGACAAAAAGTTGAAGTGCATGATTAACATCTTCTTCTTCCCAGTGAATACGTGATAGGGAAGGATTCAGCAGCATCCGCTGTTGTCCAGATGTGAAACGCGATAGTACTTCCTCCATGTCAGATTTCATACTTGCCAACTTTTCATCCTTTTCCTTGCAGTTCTTCTCAAGAGCCTGTATTTTCTTTTGATTTTCTTCATTTTGGCGTTCCATTTCCCGACATTTTACTTCGGCATCATAGAGTTGCTTCCGTAAAAGTGCACACTCCGCCTCTGGTCCCGTAGACATATTGTTAAAGGTTTGTAGTACAAACGTTGTTGGGCGGCCAGACGGTAAGAATTGATTTTCATTCGCTTCAGCTTTAAAGATATTAGCATAAAAATCGTTGTAAAATAGAGCATTCTTAGTTTAATTGTATTGATAAACTATTGATCCTATCTTATAATTACTTATTGTCGGACATGCATCGATCTTTAGTCTCTTGTGCCCATTACGATCTTCAAACGAATCGTTGGTAAAATGCAATTCACATATACCCCAGCCTTGTAACGATTTCAGTTCCACTGACCCCGGAATCGACTGATAAAACTGCATAAATATGTTCCTTCTCCGTTTCAGGACTTCTTTTGTAGAAGTGGGGAATGCATAGACGTATCCCTGTGGTGTGGCGCCACGATTTACACAACCAACAATGCAGCAACGCACCATCTTAAGCAATAATTATGCATTTAGTAATAGTGTGCAATATTATCATGTAAATGCAATAAATACTTGAGTATTTTCGTTTTACCTTGCTGGATATGATCCGTTCACCTTATCATTGAATGAATGAATGAATGCGGGTTCCAAATAGATCGGGATGATAAGCTAAATTGCAATGATAGATAAAGCAGGCAACGCATACAAGCGCTAATTAGAAGCATAAAGCCGGAGATTTGCCGTTTGATGCAGGCAGATGATTGCAATATTGCAACGAGCATTTGTCGATTTCAAAAAAATGTCAGCTGAGCGAAGTTATGTTTGTTTCCTTGGTCCCCAGTCGCTAACCGCTTGACCTCTTAAATAAGTCCATAGTGATTATTTCTTGCTAAAGAGACCTTGGTAGTACCCATAATCACTTCCATTAACCTAATAGTTATTAGCTCGCTGCGTCTGCAGGAGAGCTATTTAAGATGTCGTGTCCGTGAGTGTGTCCGTGTGTCCACTTTATTTTCCATAGACCAGGGTAAATGGGGTCTAGTGATGGCAAACGATTAATCGCGATTCCAAAACGATTTCCGATCCGATTTTTGATGAAAACTTTTGGATAATTGGAAATACCGATCCGATTTTCGAAAACATTTTCGATTTCGATCCGATTAGTGTTTAAAACGTTTGCTAATCGGTAAAATCTCGATTTTTCCCAACTACAGAACTTATGTGGCAAAATCTACTCAAAGCTATACAAATTTAAATAAAGTGAATTACAAGTAATAAAAAATGGTCAAAACGCACAATGAACCCAAGTAATTGGTGTACATCTGCTCTGTCATGAAGTTCCTGACCGACGTAGCAATAATTTTTTCAGGTTTCGTTTACCACGCACATATAAATTAACCAGTTTGTAAAAATCGCGATTAATCGCGATTCCGATCCGATTTTTGTCATCACTAATGGGGTCTAATCCAGGGTAAATGGGCTCTAAACCAGAGTAAATGGGCTCTAAACCAGAGTAAATGGGCTCTAAACAAGAGTAAATTGGCTCTAAACCAGGGTAAATGGGCTCTAAACAAGAGTAAATGGGTTCTAAACCAGGGTAAATGGGCTCTAAACCAGGGTAAATGGGCTCTAAACCAGGGTAAATGGGCTCTAAACAAAGGGAGATGGGCTATAAACCAAGCTAAAAGACCACGTATTAGTACTTGTAATGATTTAAAGTTTATGTAGTAGTTTAAAATTTCGGAGTTTAATGTATTCCGGAAAGTCATCGTCTTTCGCAGCGAGCATTTTGATTGGCTTGCCATCAACTGGTTTTAGTTTATTACGTACAGAAGTTTTTAAGTATTTTTGTTAGGTTAAAACTTTAACAATTGATTCTATCAGCAATGAAAACTGCTTGTAAGCATTGATGCGCTTTAAAAGAATTTACATTATGTTATTTACATAGGACATTTTCAGCTTCTTTCTAAGGGTTACATTATTAGCAAAAGCAAATGCTATTTCGGCGTGATTTAATAATTCCATGTTGTGAGTAAAACAATTTAAAACATCTAGCAAAGTAACTTTTTAGGTGATGACGGAAAAAATAACAAATATTATACACTTCTAGTTTGACTACTAAATTACTAAATAAGCAAGAACTTTTCCAAAACGGAATTTTTACAAAGGATTTTGAAATATTTATTTTCCGGTTTATCGGGTAAGGGAAAACGTGCGGTAGTGATGGCAAAAATCGAAAACTAATCGTGATTATTCCGATTTTTGTCTAAACGTTTTGTGCAAGATGGGAAACGTTTTAAACAAAAATCGAATCGGAAATCGCGATTAATCGCAATTTCTAGAAAATGCAATTTTATGGCTAATATAGGCTAATTAAACTTGTTTACTTCCTTAAACCTTGACAGCCTGAATTCTTTTTACACGAAAAATTACACTTATTGATTTGCTTACATGCTTTCTGTTTTCAATTTTTCGTATTTCTCAGCTTTTATAGTTGTTAATTTTAAGACTGTGAAGATGTAAAAACAGAAATTTATGGCTAGTATAAATCGCGATTTTTTTATTTCTAAACGTTTTCAGCACTAATCGAATCGGTTAGTTGTTCGATTATCTAAACGTTTTTACCAGAAATCGGATCGGAAATCGTTTTGGAATCGCGATTAATCGTTTACCATTACTAAATTGTGCTGGCAAATTCTAAGGGAAAAGCTTAAAAAGTATGTAGGCCACCGCTTTTTATGTTTGCGATCTGATCGCAAAATATGTTTTGCTCAGTTGGAAAAACAATTTATTTATTTATAGTTCATCATGCAAAAACACCTTTAAATAAACTACAAAGATTTTAAAAATATACCTACTTAAATATTGCAATGCTTTCAAACCTACACAACTTAAGGAAAAACTTGTTTTGCAAAACAAACCTCTACATAATTTGCGCAGTACACCATCCGATTTCATTCGTATTGTGTACTCAAAATGTTCTCTAAATACGAACAAAAGTGTTTTTCACTCATTAACTCAGGATTTTTCTATTTGCCACAGTTGTCATTTCAAGTTGATTTGAAAAATTTTCGCTTATACCTTCTACCTGTTTCCCGTTTGACCTGGAAGCCCTGGTAATATGTTCTGTTTGTCTACGTTCCTCTGTGCAATGTTCTTCTATCCAATATTCTGTACATATTTTATATTCACATTTCCGTTGGAATTCCTGGCTACTCGGTTGCAGCTTTGGCCCAACATTTTCTGATCTATTTAGAATCTGCTGGTGCTTTAGCCATTGGTTTATTTATTCTTTTCAGACCGGACCTACTTGTGCTATTCAACAAATTCATCAAACACAAGCAAAACATGTATTCTGGTAAGAATTATTTGTTTAAAACAAATCTTGAGGTCTTATTGAATAGCATTGTACTTTTTAAAGAAATTGAATCTACGGAAACCTACTCTCTTTTGCAAAAGTTGGCAATACCTGGAACCCTTATGGCCATACACACTCCGCCTTTGGTACTAATCACCTTGCTACCATTTTCTGAAGATCCACTTCATTTCTTTCTTAACTTGAACTGGCCAGCCTATCGTGATGCAGAAGCATTCTCCTTGATAAAACTGGGTAGTTTGATTCCCCGCACAATTCTACTTTTTGGGTACTTTGAAAGCTTACGAATCTTCACATACGCCATGATCATAGCTATAACACTAATTGACACTGGACGAGCTTGCTTATCACTGATGGTCAATCACGAATCCATTAACATGCCTGTGGACAAACTAATGTGGCATTACAAATTGTTCCGGCTATTTTACCAAGCCTCACAAGACGTGCTCAATCTCTTTATTACTGCAGGTCTAACAATATTTTTTTGGATGCTGGTAATGATGTGTCTGGCAGTGCTAAAAGGATCAGTCATGGGCATGCAAATAGGAATGCACGTTTCTCTAATATTTTGCTTTGTATTTCTTACTGGTACAATGTTCGTGCTGTTGGGTCAACTGGCCAGTGTGACAGAATCTTGTGAACAGATTGTCAAGGATTGCCAGGATGAATGTAATGCGGAGTATAGCAATGCTAAAGGCCTGGCACTTAGGAGAAAATGGAAATTACTAAAATATGAGGCAAAAAAAGCAAGACGAATAGAAACACGATATTTGGGAGGAATACCAATTGACAAAAGCTTTTCTGTAAGTGTGTTGACTAATATGCAAGATCGGGTTTGTGACGGGCTACTAGTCCTGTTTTAACAGCAAGATGTATACAATAAATGCAGTTTAGTTCAAACAAAACCATGTTATTTTACACTCTGTGCTAAGTCAACCGCGATATAGGCCTTTGCCATTGTTAAAACTACACTGTAAGTAATATCTTGGCTACGGAAGAATGTTTTTTTTTTAAGACAGAGTATGCACAGTTAATTTACAATATAAATTCCTGATAGTTAACCAGTTAATGGTAAGCCCATTAAGGATGCTCGCTGCTAAATACGATATTAGAATAAAACTAGCCCATTTTTGCAGATTTAGATAAAATTTTTGCTAATTTAAAGCCTGATTAGCCTCGTTTGGAGCTCGCTTAGTCTTGCATAGAGCCCATTTAGCCTGGTTCAGAGCTTTTAGTTTGTAAGCTCTCCTCCAAAAGCAGCAAGTTTGGACAGACACATGGACAACGATATCTTAATTTGGTCCATTGCAGAGCAGCGAGCTAATAATGTAATGGTATAGTAGACATTTATTTGTAAATAGGAGACATGTTCAATTAGAATTGTAAATAAATCTAATTATAACCAAAAAAATAAAGTTGAAAAGTTGAAAGCCACTTAAAAAATAAATAACACACGTAAATATTTAACCTGTTTTTAAAATTACAAAAATAATACGAACGATTGGAAACTAGCAATAGGTCATATAATAAACCCTATGTAAGCTTGAAGAAAGGTTCAATGGTAAGCTAAAAGAATCTTTTAGGCTTTTTCTTTTTCAGGCTTGGGTAATCACGGATTAGAATCACCAATCCTTAATCCGGGATTGGTGATTAAGTTAATCACTTAATCACCAATCCCACTTCAGATTTTTTGCATTTAATCACAATCACTAATCCCTAAACCAGCAGCCTTTAATCACCACTTAATCACGCCATGAAGCTGTTTTTCTATTACCTTAAATTTAGGCACGCTTATGGGGGTTGGAATCAGTTTTGATTTGTGGTACACTGGTATAATAATTAATTGTGATACACTGTTAATAAATTGTATTTGCTTGTTTTTACATTACTTTGTCGAAATGAGAAATCTTAAAAAACTCAACCTCTAATCCTTATCCAACTTGCATTTTCGTTTAATATTTAATCACCTAATCACCAGTGATTGGGATTGATTTTAATCACCTAATCACCAGGATTGGGATTGGTATTAATCACCAATCACTAATCACCTTTGGAAACTACCGTCTTCGTTTAATCACAATCACTAATCACTTGACCAAAATGGGGTGATTACCCAAGCCTGTAAAAGATGCCCTATCGCAGATTATATTTCTGGAAGCTGCAAGATATTATACCACAATACTGATTGAACTTCTGGAAGCTTCCAGATATTACACCCCAAAGTTGATGGGTACCCTCGGTTACCTTTAATTGCTTGTGGGTAACCTTGATTGCTGAAGGGAACCGTCGGTTACCTTTAATTTCATGTAGGTAACCTTGATTGCTGAAGGGTACCCTCGGTTACCTTTAATTTCATGTAGGTAACCTAGATTGCTGAAGGGTACCCTCGGTTACCTTTAATTGCATATGGGTAACCTTAATTGCTGATTGGTACTTTGGTTGCCTTTAATTGCATGTGGGTAACCTTGATTGCTGAAGGGTACCCTCGGTTACCTTTAATTGCATGTTGGTAACCTTAATTGCTAATGGGTACCCTTGGTTACCTTTAATTGCTGATGCTGAAAGGTACTTTTTAGGAACCTTCCGGTTATCGGATTGACATGAAAATCAATAGGGATCCTCCCAAGAGGGGTAGCTATTGATAACTGAAAACGGAATTGGAATAGGTTCAACGGTTGAGGAGTTATCGTGCTTTCGGACGGAGGAACGTCCAGACACATCAGGATGATAGGAGTAAAGGTACACTAACGTGAACCTTAATAATACATTGTGCTTCTCGCAACTATGATTTATTTTCCTTTGTAAGTTTATTGCAAAATCTGCTTTAGTTTTAAAAATAGTACATATTTATTTACTATTTATTGTATTTTGTATTTATGTATTGCCTTTACATAGTATCTTATACACGAGCCAGACAATTTTTTATCTATAAAAATATCAAACTATTTGTCTTTCGCAATTTTGCAAAATATATCTGTTTTGAAAGCAACTCTTCTACAATTTTGCTTAGTTTACGTTTCACTTTGTTTCTATCAGTATTAAGTATTGAAAATGCTCACTAAATACGAATCAAAATGTTTCTCATTTATCAATTCCGGGTTTTTCTACTTGCCGCAATTGCCATTTCAAGTAGACCTTAACAATTCTCGCTTTTGTTTTCTTCCCGTTTCCCGCTTAACTTGGAAGCCCTGGCTATACTGCTTGTTGATTTACGTTCCTCTGTGCAATATTCTACTTTCAAGTATTCTATATTTGTTCTACACTCACATTTCCTTTGGAATTCCTGGATACTCGATTGCAGCTTTGGCTCAACACTTTCTCATTTACTTAGAGTCTTCTGCTGCATTGGGCATTGCATCGTTGTTTGTGTACAAACGAGACCTACTTCCGGTATTGAACAAATATATTGAGCACAAGCAAAACATACAATCAGGTAAACAACTAATTTATTTCTTGGAACATTTCAAAAAATTTTAAACTGCTATTTATTTTGTAGAACTTGAATACCCGGAAACCTATTCCCTATTAGAGAAATTGGCAATACCCGGAGTGCTTATGGCTGTTCACACACCACCTTTGGTTTTATTAACCATGCTACCCCTTTCTGAGGATCCACTTCACTACATCCTAAAGCTAAATTGGCCAGCATATCGACACGCAGAGGCATTATCTCTTATCAAACTTGGCAGTCTGATTCCCCGCACAATTCTACTATTTGGCTACTTCGAAAGCTTGCGAATATTCTCGTACGGAATGGTTCTTGCTGTAACCATAATTGATACAGGCCGTGCATGTCTTTCACTTCTTGCTAACCACCATTCCATAAATATGCCGGTTGAGAAACTAATGTGGCATTATAAATTATTCCGGTTGTTTTACCAAACAGCACAAGATTTGGTAAATTTTGGTGTTACTGCTGGCGTTTCAATATTTTTTTGGATGTTGGTAATGATGTGTATTACTGTGCTAAAGGGATCAGCAATGGGTATGCAATTATGGATGCACATTTCTCTTTTCATTTGTTTTGCTTTCTTTACTTTTGGTATGTTCGTTTTGTTGGGTCAATTAGCTAGCTTAACGGAATCGTGTGAGCGAATTGTGAAAGACTGTCGGGATAAATGCAACTTAGAGTATAGCATTGCTAAAGGCGGGGTGCTTAGAAGGAAATGGAGGTTGCTAAAATATGAGGCAAAAAATACTAGACGAATGGAAATACGGTATTTTGGGGGAATGTCAGTAGACCGAAGCTTTTCATCACATGTGTTGACGAATATGCAAGATCGGGTTTGTGATGGTTTGTTGCTTTTATTTGAGTAAGATAGAGTCAGGTAGAGAGATCAAAATGATCTTCCTCTAGTAAATGCCGGCTAAACAAAAATATGACATGTAGGTGAAAGTTCATCGTCTTATTGGTTGACCACTTGTCTTTACTTGAGTTGGTTGTCTACGTCTGTCTCCTTATATTTAGCATATTATATTTCAAGATCTCAAGTGTAGCAAACATATTCGAAAGCTCCGGTAGTAGTAGTTCTAGTTGAAAGAGACAAAATTAGTTTATCTTGGTATTTTACATAAAAGTGGACAAACTTGTAATAAGGAAAGTAAACCTTAAGGTACCGTCATACAAGCAATATCGTTTTGTGACATTTTTGTGAAATTTTATAAGCTGATAATTAAGAAATGGATTTGGTTTTTAAAAGCCAAATTCCAAATTACTTATTTATAATATAATTTAAGAAAACCTTTACATACATAGCAATATTAAGGGAAATAAATAAAATATGATATTATTCACTTACATAAAATAATACTACCTGAATTCCTAGAGTGTAATAGAAAATAAATTTTGAATATTTTTTTCTCTAGAAGGATAAAACCTACATGACTATAAAATATTAAAGTACTATTAAAATATGGAATATTATATGTAACGTAATATAAGGTAATAAAAATAATTTGCTCCAAATAATATTTAGAAAAATGTTGCAATGCTCTCCCTAAACTTACGTATAATTCGCTTCGCCAACATTTTGCGCAATACAGTTGTCCAGTTTTCACCTATTTCTGCCAGTATTAAGCCTTAAAAGTACTCTCCAGATACAAATGAAAGTGTTTTCAGTTTCTCAACTTGGTGTTTGTCCTAGTTGCTATTTTAAGTAGATCTAGAAACTTTACGTGTGTACCTTCTACCGTCTTACGTTCCAATTAAACGCCCTGGTTTTACATTTGTTTATTCAACCGTTAATCTTCTATTTGTAAACCTGCCTTCCCAATTTTATTTTTCAAGCGCGAGTGTTACATTTCTATATAATAGCAAAATATAGTTAAAAACTTCTACCTACTTTTTTGCAAATTGTCATACAATTTATAAACAATTTACATAGTAGTGTGGCAGCGTAATTTAGTTTGATAATTTTTGCGTTATCTGGACAATCACACTGTATTGCTTTAATGTAAGACAATGTTTTCTTATTTAGATAAAATTGCCTTAAAACTGATCTTTTTAGGCTTTGCATACTTGCCTAAGCTACCTTTTGAATTAAATTTTGAAACATCAACTATAAACTTTAGTTTTCCTTCCCGCTATATATGGAGGCAATGGGCTTATCTCGTTATTATTTACCCACTAGGGGGGGGGGTGAAATTTCACCCCCTGGTACTAGACTGCTATAGTTTTTTGCATGCATAAAACTATGAAAATGAGCAGATTATCCAGGGATAACAAATTAAATGCCTATAAAGTACTACAAAATAAAAAAAACAATGTAAGTATTATATTCAACGTAAAATAAAATAATGAATTTATTGAAATATAATATTACATTAGTTTCATATTTTATATGATATTAGATTTCTTCTACACAATGCTTAGTAAAATGTCGAAATTCCCTTCCTGAACGTATGTCAAATTAGCTTGCCCAACATTTTGCACAGTTACTCTTCTACCTATTTGCACCAATTTCATGTCCGCTCAAAATGCTATCTAAATACGAATCAAAGGTTTTTCAATATCTCGACTCGGGGTTTTTCTATTTGCCCCAGTTACTATTTCAAGTAGATCTGAAAAATTCCCGTTTGTATCTTCTACCCATTTCACGTCTTATTTGGAAGCCCTGGTTTTACTCTTTGTGTATTTATCTTCCACTGTGTAATATTTTCATTTTAAGCTTTCTGTACATATTTTATGTCCATCTTTCCGTTGGAATTCCTGACTACTCCATTGCTGCGGGGGCGCAACATTTTCTCGTGTGTATAGAATCTGCGGGCGCACTGGGCGCTGGCTTATTTCTGCTGTTCCACCAGGATCTTCTTGGACTGTTCAACACATTTGTTAAACACAAGCAGAATATGTATTCAGGTAACTAAAACTAACTAGTCTCATTTTATGCATTCTTGAGATATTAAAAACACACGTTACTTCAAATGATCTGTTTTAGAATTCAAATATCCAGAAAGCCCAATTTTTAGAAAAATATCTGACATTACCTGGAACTCTAATATCCATTCACACTCCACCTATCGTACTAATCACCATGCTACCATTTTCTGAGGATCCACTTCACTTCATTCTAAAACTAAACTGGCCAGCATATCGTGATGCTGAAGCATTCTCTCTGATCAAAATAGGCAGTTTGATTCCTCTATCTGGCCTATCAATATTCTTTTGGATGTTGGTAATGGAATTTATTGCATTGGTAAAAGGGGATGTTATGGGAATGCAAATAGGAATGAACATTTCAGTTACTTTTTGATTTTGATGTAAAATGATTTTGGGGTTTTCAACGAGTGGTAAGGAAATTAATGTTTATTCCAACGTTTCGACCCTTATAGCACAGGTCTTCTTCAGGAAAAATTGAACAAAAGAACAATGAAATCAATTATCTACGTTAGCCTTACAAATTTTAAAATTGTATAAATTTCAGTTACTGTTTGCTTTGTATTTCTTACATTTGGTATGTTTGTGTTTTTGGGACAATTAGCTAGCTTAACAGAAACATGTGAGCAAATTGTACAAGATTGTCGGGATAAATGCAATTTAGAGTATGCGCGTGGCAAAAACAATTAAGCAAAGAAGGAAATGGAGGTTGTTGAAGTATGAAGCAAGCAATATGAAAAGAATGGAAACAAGATATTTCGGAGCAATGCCAATTGAACGAAGCTTTTCGGCGAGTGTGTTGACAAATATGCAAGATAGGGTTTGCGACGGGTTGCTTATTCTGTTTTAAGTCTGAATAATTTGCACTAGAATATCTTAGTTCGGTTGGTTATAAGTTAAATAATTTTAGAAGGTACTTTTAGAAAACATTTCTGTTAGAAGCAGTGGTAAATGACGTAATTACTACGTTTTACTTTACTTTACTTTTGTTTACATAGGTTATCAAATAATTCATTGCACAAAAGTTGTTTAAATAATAATAGAATGTAGTGGATAAAAAACTTGTTTAATGCTCTTGAGCTAAGTCTAAACTGCTAACCTTGGCATTGTCATAGGAAGTTCAACCAGTGCAAGAACACTTGCACTCTATAAATAAAAAATAGTTTAACAATTCATGTTTTTAAAAAGGCTATATTACACCTGTGCAAATAAACTTACTAAAATTTTCCATTTGATGAAAAATAAGTTTTTATTTAAAATTTCTGGTGGTTTGAAAAAATGTACAAATTGTGTTTACATACTTATTATTATCGTTGCAAAAACAGCGGTTACAATGCAGCAAAAAAATCAGCGTATAAATTTGGTGGATATATAAGCTCGTTTGAAACTGATTTGATTTAACCGTTTGCAGTTTTCTTGCATAACACTATACTTCTACTAGTGAAAGGGGTCCCAAAGTTTTGAAAATGAACAAGCTATTCGGTTTCGTTTTGGTTTCTGCTTTTGCTCTTGTGGCAATGGCACATACTGCTGATTCCGTCCAGCCAGAAAAAAGTAAGACAATGCTTAGCAATTATTACACAAACTACTTATAAACAATAAATATTCATGCTAAAAGAGAGATTTTTAAATTTCCAGAGATTTTCCCCGGTTGGTTTCCCTGGATCCGACTTCCCATTCCACTTCCACCCGCACCCGCTCCCGCTCCCGCTCCCGCACCTGCCCCTGCTCCAGCACCAGCCGAACCAGGAAATGAACCTGCAGGTGGGAACGAAACCCCAGCACAGGAAGGAGATGGGGCACCGGCAGCACCAGATACAGATGGATAAGATGTCAAGCGTGCAAACAGCTCTCATTGTAACAATCTTTCAGTTTATTATTCATAAAAGTTGACATCTTCAACTTGAAATTTATCAGGAAATTATAACCATGCTAATGAGCGTTTAACAATTCGAAATATTAAATAACAACTTTGCAGAATTTTAGAGACTACTACAGATTTAAACAAACATTTACTTTATTTGAACGAATTCCCGTTAAAAATACTATCCCAAAATTTCTCCCGTTTGCCAAGTAGATCCCAAAGAACCCCAGGATCTTTTCGGTTGTCAAAAACCATCAACGGAACTGATTCTTCATTTCCATTATATTTTGGCCAATGCTTGTTTTTGAACGTCATGGGTACGCTAAGAAGTGCAAAAATCATAATATAAGAACCAACCGTGAGAAATTTTTTAATTTAGAACACAATAAAACTTACGTGCCACTGGCAAAATCCACAATACACTTGAGCATATCTTTTCGAAAATTCTCATCAGGTTTACTTAAGTATTTAGTAAGTCCTTCAATATTCCACTGTATTGGTGCATCGTCCCCGTGTGCTGCACCTATTTCAAATTTAACTTGTCATATTTTTCCAAAGAAATTATTAAGGACCTAACCATTTTTATACCTACCATATTTGTGGGACACAGGTATTCCAAACACAAACTCTTTTATCCAATCAATTCCATTCGACCACAATTGATTAATTTCAGGCGGCCAAAAATCCTCAGTGGTAACAGATCTTAACAAGCTCAAAGTCCCCGTATAAATTGCACTTGTATAATTGAAATAGTACAGGTACGTGGGAGCTCCATGTTTCATATGCAATTTAGCCGCTTTTTGCACCGGATGCCAAAATTGAGATTCACTGCCTAACAGTGTTAGGTTTTTCATAAAAGAATCCACATTTTCCACAAAACTTGCATTTCCAAAGTACTCTTTTCTAATTTTGCTGGCAGCTTTTATCTTCAACGGTTTATCAAACAGCATTAAATTACTAAACTTTTGTGCCCAATCCTTTTCCAATTGCTGAATTAAATGTGGTCGTCCTTCAAATTTTGCAGTTCCCATAACGCCTTCAGCCGCATTAACTCCAAACATAATGGGAATTTTAGCAAAATTTCCTGACTTTAGTATATTGATAGGAGTATCATTCAAAAATACTCCGTCAACAGACACAGAAAACAAATCAGTATACAATAAAGGATCCACAAGTGTATTTTGATTGCCAACCAGTATTTTCCAATCCGTATTTTCAAAACAATGTCGTAATGCTCTATCGTTATCCACTGAACAACCCAATCGCTTAGCATATTCTTTTGCAATATGCTTCGGATTGGAATAAAATGCCCATGGCGCTAATGCACTGGCGGATTGAATAATAGCCCGTGAAATTAGTCCACGAGAATGAGGAGATAGTACATGAAAATGTGTCATCACTCCACCTGCCGAAGTTCCCATAAGAGTAACGTTATCTGGATCACCACCAAATCGCTTTATATTTTTCTTGACCCACTTTAAAGCCAGATTAGTATCCCACAAAGCCATATTTCCTTTTGGGCCCGATTTTCCTTCAAGATTTAAAAAGCCAAACGGTCCTAATCGATAATTCATAATTACCAGGACTATATCATAGTCCATATAATAGTCTGGCTGATATATTTGTGTTGCTCCCTGAACAAATCCACCACCGTAATTGTAAACTATAACGGGTTTTAATTTGGAAGAGTTTGTTTTGGTTCCTTTATGAGCAAACACGTTCAAATGTAGACAATCCATTGATCCGAAGGTTTTTAGATTTAAAAATGCATCGTATTGTAAACACCTTGGAGAATGTTTGTTTGTATGCTTTACATCTTTCCAGGGTTTTGCTGGTTTGGAGGGTAAATACTTTCCGGATTCTGTTAGAGGTAGAGCATAAGGTATGCCCAGAAAACTCCAGTATTCATAGCCAGCACTGGAATAGCTCACTATTCCTTGAACAGGCCCGTCTGCTGTGTAAATTACTGGAGTAAGTTTTGAAACAGGCCAATTAAAAGCTATAAGAAAGACAGTTGTAGTGGCCACAAAGATACATGACAAGCCTTTTATATAGCCATCAAACACAAGTGGCTCTATACCGATGATACTGAGAGCCATTTTTGGGCACACTGAGCACACAGAGATCAGACTATGAATATTTTTGATGAATAAATATTTAGATGAGTAGCCAACGTGCTTGTGCTTGTGAGCAAATGCGTATTACTAATATTAACACAATATAGTTACTAGGTAAATAAGCCATGACACAAATTTGAGCTTCTGTAATGTTATCCTCATACCGTGAGAATATAAATATGCCAATGTGAAATACAGTAATTATCTCAGATACTTAAAACGAGTTTTCTCAGGAATCGATTTCCAGTTTATATGAATGCTTTTTGAATTGCAAGTATTGAGTGATGTGAACCAGAGACGTTTAATAAAAAAAGTTATGACTTGAAATCAAGTTGGAAGTTGCTTTTCATCTCACTCAAACTGGCTTATTTTACTTGATCAGAATAAAACTAGTAAAAATTTATTGCAAATATCAGATTAACCAAAATGTAGTGAGTAAATTTCATAAATTCACAAGACTAAAAACTAGTAAGTTTCCTGTTTTGTGGAAATGTATGCATTTAAAATGGTTTTATGAGAATGGTATAGGCTTCCATTCTATTAAATAAGCTATTTAATTATAGTAAGTTTAGTGATTTAAAAAAATGATCTTTAAAATGGTTTGAATTCTTTTATTTAGATTACCAGCAGCAATCTGCAACTCTGTTTCATATTCAAATTAGTGAACTGGTTATTACCCATTACAACATTAATACCATGGGCTTTGCACACACTATTATACATGCTTCATACATAATCAAGTTTCTATTTTATTAATTAAAAGACAAAGATACGTTTTTAAAGTATTTACAAGCTGTTTCTAGCTAGTATTGTGTCGATCAGGTATCCCAGCAACTTTTCCAAGTAATCTATTTTGAGACCCTTATCTATTACGCCATAATCCCCTGCCGGAATGCTTATGAATTTCATACTCAATAGAACTCTTTTGAGCACCCGTGCTTTTTTCCGGTTGCATACGTGGTACATTTTTCTTTTCCAGCGTGACAATAACTTGCCAGACACGACATATACCGCGCAACCACACATAAATAGTGCGTGTAAGCCCATTAAAAGGAAAGCCGTAACTATTAGAGATATTGCAACCAAAGTGGTTTCGTTACGCTCAAATCCAATTATTATGCTACAAACTGAAAACAAAAGCCCAAAAAACAAGCCTGCTAGTCCAGATGTTGTTAGTTTGTATTCATAGTGGTACAGGATTCGGGTAACTATTTCAAGTTCCCGAAATATAGCAATGCTGCTGGGAATCGGCAATCGAATAGAAAGTACTTTTAGTATTTCAATGCGAGATAAAGCTTGCATTACTGAAGTTATCATCATGGTACGAAAACCAATGCCCGCTACCTCTGCCATGTGAATGCAGATAACAAACCTGATTATTTTTGCAATTAGGCCAGTTGCCAATTCACCACCAAATATTTTTGGAAGGACGACAAACGGGTCCAAATTTTCGTAAACTGCAAACGCTGAAAACGCAGCAGCACCAGTAACAGTAGAAAGAACCAACGCATTTGCAGTAACGTAACAAATGTTTGGAAACCATTTTCTCCCTAGTTATCAAAAAATAATAATTAGATTTGAATACACCATATGGAAAATTATATCAGTCTTACCAAATCGGACAATCCAGTCATGCCTCTGATAACACCAATTTGTGGTTATGGCAAGTTCTGTTCCTTCAGTGCAAGTTATTGAAGAAATCAACATTGCAAACCAAAACAGAAGTATATCTAATGCAAGTGCTATAAGCTGCATTGTGGATAGAATGTTGCTGTAATGCAAGCCGTAGTAAAACACAAAGATGCAACAAAAGCAAGTGCATCCTTGAAATATCAGTGTTGTTTTCAGAAACTGCTTTTTCAATTTTTCTTCGAATTTCCATCTTTGATTCTGTGAATCCCATCTAAGAGGAATAGGAAACCAAATTCTTCCAAGTAGTTGATGAAGCCTATTTACAAAGAAAATTCGTTGATACGAGACACTCATGATTTTTGGCTTATATCAACAAGCGTCCTCTAAGAGCCAAGGGCTATTGCGAGTATGAAATGTATTGTAAAATTGTATAGAAAGATATAGTTACGTATACGTACCAAATTAGTAATTGCTTGTCCACATACATTTCTAGGGTAAAGCTTAAAAGGATGTATTAAAATCCAAAATTTTTGGTAAAATGACTGGGAGATAAGTACTATTGCGGAATAATCCTAAGTACTCATTTCATTTGGTGCCTTTCTAATCCATTAAATACAGGAAAAGGTGGGTTGGTGGGTGTTAGCTTCCGTCTAGAGGGAGGTTTTTAAATACATATCTCCATAAAGTCGTAATGTTTATGAACTAATGATTCAATCCACCAATAATTATTAGCTAGTTGTTTCGTAAACCTAACAACCAAAACGTTATGGAATAAGCTTCAATGGATTGACGTAAATTACGTCACGTAATTGCAGCATGAACGCTTATTAATGATTGGCTGTCTAAAGCACCGTTAAAGTTTTGCAATATGACTTAAACTCAAGCTATGTAATTTTGCAACCCCTTTTCAATTTAACTTTTAAGTCGTTAAAAAGATGAAAAGTTGAAAATACACATTACTTGCTAACAAATTAATTTCATTTCTTTGTTACCACAAGAAGTTCGTAAGGATTTTGGAATAACGTCCACGGACAAATAGACAGACGGACGGACAAATGGACATGATACCCTAAATAGCACGCCTGTAGAAGCAGCGAACTATTAATGATGCTCGGGTAGATGACCGGACACTTGGAATATTAATTTACTTTAGAAATAACCGTGAGTGTATTTAGAACCCATATAAGCTAATTTCTTTTACTTGACCTCATCGTCATGAAATATTAAATATATCCATGAATCGTCAAGTACGCCTTTTGAAGAGGAATTTTATTTTATACAATTACGGAAAATTTGTTGTACAAAATTATTCGATATTATGGATTCTAGAATAGTGATTTTACAAAGAAGTAACAGTAATAATTACTTTATGCACACTTAACCTTACTTTAAAATCTAGTAACTAAACAGCCTGAAACTCATTTAGAGTCACAGCCAACGATACCACACTATCAACCAGTTGGGACAGATAGTTTATTTTGATGTCGTGGTCAATCAATCCAACAGTTCCTGCAGGTATTGCCACAACTGGTTGGCTCCTTACCAACCTACACAATAAACCTTTTCTACCTTGATGTTTTCCAAGTTCCCATTTCCACCTTTGTAGCGTTAATACAGAGTATTTGTTCATGTCACAACAAATTTTAAAAGCAACTTGAAGAAATATCAACAAAATCAATGTTGCTGATACTGCATTAATAACAACACTAACCTGTTCTCTTCTAAGACCTACAATTATTACGTAGATTGCTGGTTGAATTAACCAAAATGCACCACCTAATACTACTGTTGAACATTTAACACATGCAGAATACCCTATATTTCTACAAAGCCGTACTTGCGCATGGATTCGAACCATTTTAATGGAAAGAGGAAGAGTGGCCGTCATTCTGAGTAAAGTGCCAATACAAATTCCGCAATGAGTAGCCATCAAACCACAAGTTCTTGCACAAGCCATAAAACAAGATGCAAGCCATGCCTGGCTTACAAATCGAACTAAGGTAATAAACTTGTATTCTAGTACAGTCCTCCCATCATTATAGTGCTTCAGCGTTTCATACAAAGGGTCAGACTTCCCTTTAACTATGGCAAAGGATATTAGCCCACAAAGTAACATTGTAAATTCGATAGCCTTTAAAAATTTAAATTTTTTTGTTTATTAAGTTTTTTGTGTCAGTTAGCATTTTTACATATTGCTAATGCGTATTTTTACCTTTAGGGTAGTTAGTTTGTAAGGATCGTTCCTTGGAATAGCCCCAGTTGCAACAAACGGCAAATTCCCATCCGTCCAAGTATACCATTACATCTACAGCTAGAGTAAGCAAAAAGCTTAAAATTTCAACCAGTAGGATGGACATTGACCGTCCGAAAACCTTTTCTTTGTTCTTAATTATTATATAAATCCGCCAAACTATAAATGTTGCCAGAAGATTTTGCTTGGCTATACAGATGCAAAGTAACTTGGTAGACATTTTAAAACTCCATTTACTTGTTTTAGAATTCCATTTCAGAAAATATCCAACACTTAAATCGTTTAAAAATTGGCATAAGTAGTTGATAACTGATATTACAACCATTGGCCCACTCACTTGGTTGTCTTGTGAGTCATTGATGCGTTTTGAAAATTGCAGAAAAAGCTTGTCAAAGAATGACATTGATTGCCCGCTATATTCACTTATGAAGTTGGACATTTTTACGGAATTGTCAATCAATGTTTCTGAACCTACTTAAGTTGGAAAATTTGTTTTAGAGAATAAATGTATTAAGAATACTTTCACCTTCCTGCCAAATGTCGTTTGACTTTACCCAGTTTTAAAGAAGAACATTTTACACTGGTTGGATGGTTTAACCGTTTGTTAATTGCTTAATATTGAAAATGTTCCAAGAACTAACATTATGGAGTTTTGGGTAACCCAAATTGCTAAAAACTACACTTGCGTTGTATATGATTTATCCATGTAAACCCTCTCTTATGGTACATTAGGTACATAAACATTATCTATAATGATTTCCAACTCAATGGTAGAACAGCCTTATAAGACAAAGCCTGATTTAAAAGCAACAGTAATCGAAGTAGAATTTCATTATGATGTAATTTGCATCCAACGGATATAATAGCATATACTTAGTTAATAGATTTTTAACGCAGCTAGTGTTTACCTGTTTCTTATGTACCATTTGCAAGGTTGGAAACCACCAATTTTTTCAAACCAAAAGAAACCAAGGCAAGGCAACTACATATGTCCTACATTTTATTATCAATGTTTTGTTAGCCGATGAATTATACAGTTTTGTCAATTATACCAGCGGATATGTGTGGGCTAAGTATTGAAGGCTTAGGAAAAATCCAAAACGTACGAATGAATGATAATAAGTATTCAAATCATTGTGCATCACACACAATTGATGCTGGAAGGTATTAATTTGAAACTCATGTAATTTCAGCCGATTAAATTGCTTAATGAAACTATAAAATTACTGCGAGAGTCATTCATTCATAAATTCCTTTGAAAATTATAGTTCATAGTAAGTATAAGCTACTGGCTAGCATAGATTTTTTGGCAATTTTTTAAACAAATTATCAATTGAACATGTATTTATTTGAATTAAAAAAATAATTGAAGCTTTTAACATATTTCAGTGAAATAATTAGTTGTGCAGTAAGGATGTGTGCATAATTAGTTTGTGGATGTATTACAAAATGTTACAAGCTAAAGATGTGGCAGTATTTGCTTCAAATTACGTGTTCTTTTAATAATACCAATTATCAAGATCCGCCCAGAACTTTATTTCATTTCCAAAAGGTTCAGGAACCACATCCGGTTTTGGCTTGTTATCCATTAGCATGTAAGGAATAGAAAACTCATCTTTTCCAGAATTCAGAACTTCATTTATTGTGGGCCACTCCACTCCTCGGAATAATAAAGGCTCACTAATTAAAATATATGAAATGTTAAAGTTCTTAATAACTTATTAATTATTTAGCCAAATATACATTAGGATTAATTCATAGCTTGACTTACGTATCATTTGCAAAATCGACAATAGCTTTGACAAACGCACGTGAAAAATCCGCATCCGGGAAAGAAACAAATTTTAGTAAGCCTTCCAAATTAAACAGCTGAAATGTGTCGTCTCCATGATTTATCCCTAAGACAAAAAAATGCATAGCATTTACAAATACGCAACGTTATTCAAAACACCGTAGTCATATCTAATTCCAAACCTACCATACGGTCGACTGCCCCGTTTGCCAAAAACATATTCTCTAATCCAGTCAGTTACAGTAGCCGTAACAAATCTTACTTCAGCCGGTACCCAATCATCCACTTGAATTGATCGAAAGGCACTATAAATTCCCGGAAATATTTTGCTTGTATAATTAAAATAGTACATGTAAACCGGTGCTCCTTTTCTTGCATGCGCTACCCCAGTTCTATGTGCTGGGTAGAAAAATCCCGCTTCAGACACCAAATCCGTTCCCACTTTTCTAAACCAATCTGCTCTTGCCATAGAAAATGTTTCATTTCCGAAATAATGTTTTCTAACCCTTAAAGCTACATTAGGATCCAAAGGAGTTTCCAAAACAGCAAAGTTATTTGCTAAATTTAACCAATCTTTTTCCAGAACTTCCATTAGCTCTGGTATTGCCTCAAATCTTGCTGTGCGTATAGTACCCTCTCCCGAATTTACACCGATCATTAACGGAATAACTGGAAAGTTTCCTTTAGTTATAGTATCTTGAGGTGGCTCAGGTACTAATATTCCATCAAGTGACGGAGAAACTAAATCTTTTGGAATTAGTGGCAGTAATAGAGTATGCTGATGTTTCACTAATTCCATCCAGTCAGTATTTTCATAGCAATCTAAAAGCTCCGTAAAATTTCTCACAGTACAACCAATTTTTTGCGCATAGCCTGCCGCAATTTTTCTGGGATTTTCAGAAAATGAGAATGGTGCTAATGCACATCCACTTTGCAAAACAGCCTTGTGAAACAATCCTCTCGTAATTGGCGATAAAACTAGAAAATGTGCTGATGTTGCTCCAGCCGATTATTCCTATAACCGTCACACTATTTGGATTTCCTCCAAACTTTGCTATGTTGTTCTGTACCCATTTCAATGCTAAAACTTGATCAAACAAACCAATGTTTCCCTTAGGACCGGTTTCATCTTGCAGATTTAGAAAACCATACGGGCCTAATCGATAATTCATCACAACCAGAACCACCTCTTGATCCATAAAATATTCGGGTTGGTACGTGCCACTTTCACCAGTTACAAAAGCTCCCCCGTGAATCCAAAATAAGACTGGTTTGCTGGCATTTTTATAACCGTTTATAACATTTACAAATACGTTCAAATACAAGCAATCGAAATCTCCTAATGGACGTAATCGAACTAGGTCAAACTGAGCACACATTGAAGAATATTTATTAGCTTGTCGAACTTCTTCCCATGGTTCAGGGGGTTCAGGGTGCAAATATTTTCGGTCCCCAGTGGGTGGTTTGGCATAAGGTATTCCTAAAAATTGGAAATATTTCTGACCGTCTCTGGAATATTTTATACCACCTTGAACAGGTCCATCCGTAGTATATATTATGGGGCTTGGTTCTGGTGCCCATATTCCGTTCCATAAAAGCAGCACTAAAATTTTAGAAATAATACTTTTTAATTTTATTTCAGAAATACACTCAGTGTGTTTTTATTTGTCTTGTTACCTAAATTTATCCATCGTTCTAAATTATCTGACCACATTTGTAATTTAACAGTGGAATTTTTAAAATTAGTGCACAATCAACAAGGTCTGAAAACGAAATGTCTATTTCTGAGATGAATCGTGACATTGTTTCATGCTCCAGCAGAATTTCAGTTTTTTATGAACATTTTTGTCACGTTAACTTTTTCAAGAAATTGTGGGTTACTTGTGTAATAAAACTTGGTTTGCGTATGCAAGCATAGCAAGCAAGTAAACGTTACTATTCTGGAGCTCTCAACATTCTCAAAGTTGGCAGTGAGACAAAACAGGTTTTCCTGTTTTGCGTATTCCATATAAATGACTAATAAGGAATTTTTGCTTGGTTGGTGCTGTCACAAGAATAGCCATGCTTGCCGTTAGATAAGACAATGAGCAAAAAACTCATGAATATCAAGGAGTGGAGAAATAAATTGGTGTGCTAAGTCACTGTATCAGGTTTAAAATTTAAATTAGGATTGTTGGGCTAGGTTGGGAATTTGAGTCAGGTACACTAGCAAAGTTATTGAATTATCGATTGGAGATTTTGCTTTCTTAGAAATGCTTCTCAATAAGCCAAATGATTCTTGCGTTTCTATTTTGCAAGGCTATCCAGGTCCAAGGATATAAAAATAAAAATTTATTGCTTAACTAGACAAACAATGCATAAAGTTGACAGCAGAGCTGGTAAAACGTTTATGTTGAGTACGTATGCATTAATACACTATCCAGACTCCAGACAAAGTCATTGCGTGCAGGTTTTACATGCATTTTCCTTATGTTTCATAAAAATGCATTGCATGTTTGTTGCTGTTTATAAGGAAATTAAGATGTTTCCATCCATTGATAAACAAAGTGTTCATATTCACAGATTGAGAGCTAGCTTACCTAAAACACTTTATTCACTACATTTTAAAGAAGTAAGAAATAATTTAATATATAAAGTCAACATTCAACAGTGTTACATTTCAATACTTCATGGCATTGCAATCCATACCTATATAATATTATGCAGTATTAACTTTATTCTACAAACTATATAATTACGACTAGTAAAATATTTGAAAAGTTAACTTGTATTAATTTGCTCTGACAAAAGGCAATATTTAAATACCCGTATTAATAATACCAGTTCTCCAGTTCTGACCAAAACTTTATCCGATCTCCAAAAGGCTCAGGAACAACTTCAGGTTTTGCTTTGTTATCCATCAACATGTATGGAATGGAATATTCATCAACTCCAGCATCTAAAGCTTCGTTAATTGATGGCCACTTTGTACCTCGGAACGTTTGTGGCTTACTAAATTGCGATACAGAACTCTTTTTGTTAAATTTTCAGTATTGCTAAGTTTTAAAATAGCAATAATTTGAACTGACCTATCACTAGCGAAGTCAACAATAGCTTTGACAAATGCACGAGAAAAATCCGCATCAGGAAAGGAAATAAATTTTAACAAACCCTCCACATTGAACAATTGAAATGTGTCGTCTCCATGATTAACGCCTTCAATTTAAAGCCCAAGCAATTAATACAAATTTTTAAAAAATCTAATAAAGTTTACAAATATTTGAGTTTTCGCAACTTACCATACGGACGAGTGCCCCGGTCTCGTTGCCCAAAGACATACTCCCTAATCCAATCTGTCACCGTAGCCGTAATAAACCTTACCTCCGTTGGCAACCAATCGTCCAACTGAATTGCTCTAAACGCACTATAAATTCCCGGAACGATTCTACTTGTATAGTTAAAATAGTACATGTAAACTGGTGCTCCTTGTGCCGCATGAGCAATTCCAGTTCTATGTGCCGGATAGAAAAATCCCGCCTCAGAAACTAACTCTGTCAACACTTTTCGAAACCAATTACCAATTTGAGGAGTAAATGTAGCATTTCCAAAATATTGTTGTCTAATTGCTCCAGCAGCATCAGGATCTAGTGGTGTTTCCAAAACAGCCAAATTGTTTGCCAAATTTACCCAATCCTTTTCTAGCTCTTCTATTAACGCCGGTATTGCTGCAAATCTAGCAGAACGGATAGTTCCTTCTCCCGAATTTACTCCAATCATTAAAGGAATCGGTGAAAAGTTTCCACTTGCAACGGTATCTTGTGGTGCTTCACTCACCAAAACACCGTCAATTGAAGGTTCAAATAAATCCTTAGGAATAAGTGGAAGCAACAATGTGTGCTGTTGTTTTACTAAATCCCACCAATCTGTTTTTTCATAGCAATCTAAAAGCTCTGTAAAATTTCTCGCACTACAACCAATCTTTATAGCATAATCTTCTGCAATGTGTTTGGGATATTCGGAATACGAAAATGGCGCAAGAGCACATCCACTTTGCAAAACCGCTTTATGAAACAATCCCTGTGCAATTGGCGATAGAACCAGAAAATGTGACGATATTGCTCCAGCCGACTCGCCAAATATTGTCACACTATTAGGATTTCCTCCAAATTTGGCAATATTATTCCGTATCCATTTTAAAGCTAGTAGCATATCAAACAAGGCCATATTTCCCTGTGGCCCAGTTTCACTCTGCAAATTTAAAAATCCATAGGGTCCCAAACGGTAATTTATTGTTACTAGAACAACATCATGATCCATAAAATATTCGGGTTGATATGTTCCCCCTTCTCCTGTGATAAATGCTCCTCCGTGAATCCAAAATAGAACTGGTTTGCTGGCATTTTTATAACCACTGACAACATTAACAAAAACGTTTAAATACAAGCAATCAAATTCTCCCAGTGAGCGTAATCGAACTAGGTCAAACTGAGCACACATTGAAGAATATTTATTAGCTTGTCGAACTTCTGTCCAGGGTTCTGGTGGTTCAGGTAGTGAATATTTACGGTCATCTATAGGCGGTTTGGCATAGGGTAGTCCTAAAAATTGGAAATACTTTTGACCGTCTCGAGAAGATCTGATGCCGCCTTGTACGGGACCATCTGAAGTTTGAATCACTGGACTGGGTTCTGGTGCCCAGAGGGTGTTCCAGGTTAACAGCACTAATAAAATAATATTTAAAAATTAAGAAATGCTTCAAAACTGAAGTCAAGTTAATGAAATTTACCTAAATTCACCCATCGATCCAAATATTTTGCCCACATTTGGAATTCTACAATTTGAAAATTTTGTGAACATTTATAAGCTAGCAACTGGCTCTGAAGCAAGTCTAAAAGGTAGTGACCATTTTTTTCAATCTCGACACATGGCATATTATTCTCCAGGTGGCTTAAAATATTCCTGGAGTTTGTCACGTTTACCTTCCTCAGTGAATATTAGGTACGTCTCATAATAAAATTGGTTAGCATGCAAAGGCGAGAACATGATATTTTCCTGAATTGTTTTATTGTGTGTATGCCAGCATGAGGGTGCGCAAGAAAACTGGTTTTTATGGCTTGTTCATTTCAATTGGTTGGTTAGTAAAAATTCATTTTTTGCTTGGTGGGCTCTTCCACCAAAAAAGTCGTGCATGCCGTTAGATAATTCATAGTTGTCTGACAATCAGTAAAAATCATGAATTCCGTGATTCCGTTTTTTCTTGGATACGGGCTTTAGATATTTATTTTACGATATAACGTTGAATCACGCATAAAAACTCAAGACTAATCTAGCTTTTTCCTAATCGAAATGCTGTAAAAGTGCAACAACAGATAAATTTTGTCATGTACTATTTGTTGCATTGCTTTCTATAGGTGAGTTCTTGCGCATACATTTTTGCATCCGATGTGATTCTGACTGGTCCAGAAGCTTAGTAAATGATAGTTTATTGTGAGCTCATTGTCATTGCGTGCAACCATCCTTTCAAACGTATTATCAGAGAGTTTATAAACGCAATCAACATTTTTGCTTGCGTGTCAAAGATAGACACTGGTTTCTTTCAAGCAATTAAAACTTGCAAACTGTTTCATTTCGAGGTGCAAGCATCATTGCTTGTCAATTAGATGTATGTTTTAGATGAGAAAATGGGTTTGTGGAACTAAACAAACCAATTGTATAGTTTCATGAATTGTCAGTATGCCAATTACACTGAATATGAGAGATGTTTGAAATCCTATAAAAATAATTTTGTGTCAACTCTCTTTTGTTTGTTGCTTGTAATTTTTAAGTACTGCTGCTTTTAAAATATCCAAGAGGAAAATAATGAACTCATTCATTCTTTATGCATTTAGTAATTAACAAAACTATTTCTGGCATTAAGTTTCAAGTTTTTTGTGCATTTCTTAAATGAAATTATACTTTGGTTTTTATTGTCCCAGAAACAATATAATTTCCAACTCGTTATTCAAAATGACCAAGTTTTAAGCTTAATCATATTACAGAATTTTGTTCTGCTACAATCATTCATTTAAGATTACTTGTGCAAGTTGTGCCGGAGCAGTACTCACTGAATTTGTACATAAATATGTAAAGTAATATTTATGCTATCATATTTTATTGCCAGTAAACTAGGAATTTGTTTAAAACATATTGTAGTATTAAAACATTTACGTTTGTACCAATTTTACAAAGTCAAAATGAAAACAGCACGTCTGAAGACCTGGAAAAATATTGCTAGTAATTGCAAAATAAACCTCCATGCTTGCTTTTCTTCATGAAAATAAATAAACACCAAAGTTTCATTTATCAATTTTTTACAGTGTCATCATATTTCCGGATTTCTTGATTTGAGTGACAAAACTGTTAAAATAATAGAAGCATGCGTATGCATGAAATACTTTAATTATAAAGCTATTTTGGAAAATACCAATCTATCTGGCTATGCTCACACGTATTAGAAATGTGGTTCAGTTGGTCATCAATCATACAATTACGGAATTAGAAATAAAAATTTCTCATTCAATTATATATGTCTTTCTGCTATTACCACAATAAACTGAGTTTTATGCTGAAGCAACGATGTTTTTATCTTATCTTATCAGTTTTTCCATAAACCGAACCTATTACTGCAAGCGTTACAAGCGTATTACCAAAGCGTTTTTGTTTAGTCTGAATAAACATTCAATAACAACAATGACAGACTCATGGAAACAGGAAATAGCTATACTATTAGAGAAAATTTGCAATAAAACCAGTGAATCCGGAGAACAACTAAAATTGTCGTTTCTGGAAAATTGCCCTTATTAAATATGGGTAGTAGTAGTAGTATTTAGTATAATTCTGACCTATTAAGCATTTTACATTCTGAGTGACTAGAAAACGAATTGTTTAGTGAATTTCTTGTTGGACGTGTATAGAAAATCGCTGCATTTAGTAATACTCATTTGAAAAATAAACATATAATATTCCTAACTGTTACGAGAAACATGCTATCGCTTCCTGTAACAAAGTTTCTTTTAAACTTTTGGAAACTTGCTTGGCTCACTGGCTGTGTTCCTTATCAAATCCAAAATCGAAAAGAGAAAGTTTACGTTACTCACACCAAAAACCGTTTGCATGTATTTTTAGTAAAAACTGTTGCAATCCTATATTCACTCTATCCACTTTTCATTTTGTGTCAATTGATTCACTACTACAAAACGATACCGAAACAATTGAGGGTTCGATTTGCTATTAAAATGACATGTCTTTGGGTATCCTACTTCTCAACAACACCAATTCAAATTAACGCTGTGTTTTTTAAGTGGCGTGAGACTCCCCAGTTTCTGCAAAACTTCTTAGATTTCTTTGACATAGGTAAAAGGAAAACAACAAGGCAACAGAGGAAACCTCCAGCCTTAGTCAAATATGTTGGTGCTCCAATAACCATGGCAATAATAGTCGTAGGGCTAAACCTAATCTCCATTTGGAAACAGCCCACGTCGCCAAAAATGTTGACATCAATACTGTACAATCCCGACAAAACAAATACATATACACGTATTGGGTTTTTGCTAGTCCAGCTATGGATTTTGATGTACTGTTTGGTACGTTGAAACGTTTGGTTTATTTTTGATTTCTTTAAAATCTTATGATAATATTTTAAAATACAAAAATGTACGTTTTTGTATTTAGATGGGATTGTTCACTTTTGTAATACCATCAAGTTTCATTTACAACGTTTGCTGTTTGCGCTTTATGGAAATACAACTGCTCATTGCAAAGTCGGAACAGAAATTACTGCCGGCGGAACGATGGAAAAAGCTGATGATAAATAGCCAAATTTTGAAATTACGTCAGTTTCAAATTTTGCATAGGATGTGGCATGTCAATTACCAGTATTTGGTTCACGGCTGGGCCAATGCTTCAATTTTATTTAACTTGTCCCTCACAACCTACTGCATGGTAAAATTTAGTGACGCATCTGCAATTCGACTGGGAGCAATAAGTATGCACTTGTGGCTGCGTCTTTGGGTGGGTCAAGGTTTGACAGGAAAACTTTTGGAAACGTCTAAAGAGTTGCTGAAAACACTGAAAAGAAACTTAGAGGTAGGAAAACATTGGCAAAGTACTAAGAAGCGAAAGTGCGCTATCAAGCAACTAAGCTCAATACTTCCTGCACGGGTTTACATAGGTGGATTTTTATATATTAAGCGCAACACATTTGTTCAATCTATAAATACGGTAGTAAATAATACTGTCACATTGCTTTGTATCTAAGCCTAAATTTTGAAAATATAACGTTTAGCGGTTAACCACCATTAGGTCTTTTGATACTTATATGTATACATATGTAACTGTATGAAGATGCAATAAATATATATAATATGTTTGGAGTAACAAAGTTAGTTTATTCGACTTTCGTTCGTTGTGAAGCATTGTATTTACATACACTCAGAATTCAATTCAATATGAATGTTCGGTTTATCATAATTTTGATTTTTGAAGACAAACATTTTGAAGGAAAATAATTTCACTGTTATAGCATTTCTGTATTGTAAAGCAACAGCTCAAATTTGTTAAAACCTCACCATAATTTCTAAATTACTTCGTGTACTGGCACGACATGCATGTATTGCACCACATGACATTGTAGTCCTATTAAATTTATATAATATTCTGTGTAAACAGTATGCATAATCGAGAGATTGTGCATATAAATATAAACAATAGGAACTATTTAGGTAACTGCGCGTAAGGAAACGGTAAACATAGGTTGCAATTTAGATCCATTTACTTCAATTTTAGGAGCAATCGTCAAACTTCAGTCAAACTTAGGAGCCTACATTTCATAATCTAACGTTACCAGTACTAAGAGTAATAAAGTAATTTAAACTTGTCATTTTAAATTTATCATTTGAAGTTGTTTATTGATACTGGAGTAAAGTTTCGAGATACAAAGTGCAATGACATTTTACCTAGACATTTAAAAACACAAGACCTTCCAATGCTGACTTTAA
The DNA here is from genome assembly GCA_029691765.1 of Entomobrya proxima. Taxonomy (NCBI): domain Eukaryota; kingdom Metazoa; phylum Arthropoda; class Collembola; order Entomobryomorpha; family Entomobryidae; genus Entomobrya; species Entomobrya proxima. The sequence goes on along the minus strand of CM056170.1, from coordinate 31,582,234 downwards.
TTTGAGCTACAACCTGAAACGGTTGTATACATCTACTCAGCATTTTTCCAATAATCTTTGCAATAAACTTTGAGTTTTCTATAGCAGCAGTCAACAAGCTAGTGGTCAATCCAATACTCCACAGCATAAATATCACTACTATGTTTCCTTTCAAGCTAGTACTTTCAGGTTGCTGTACCCCGTCAATATCTCCAATTTCTATGTGCGTTTTTATATTTGGTAGCCAGTCTACTATCCCAGATTCCACAAAACGTCTAATTTCCAGTAGTACTTTGGGTAACACATAACCCTCCACTCTTATACCAACGTTGATTTGACCTAAGTTCTCAGATCCTAACGAAACTAAATCTAATCGTTTGCTCTTTAATGTACGAGCATATGTTGTAGCAACGTTTTCTGTAAATACTATTGCGGTTTTATTGCACTCTGAAAGAGAATCTAAGTATAGTTGCTGTTCTTTCTGATAAAATAAAGTTTTCTTGTTCAGTTGTGGTTCACGTTTACGAATCCTTGTTCTTGTCTGATTGCTAAATAGGAAAGCAAGTCGTTGAAAAACATTTATCAAACCGGGATGAATTGATGAACCATTGTGTAAATTTTTGAATAGTATGGCCGTCGTAGTATTGCTTTCTCTGGCAAATCTTGCATATGCAACACTTGTGTCCCCGACTAAGGTATTAGCTTCTATTTCGTTAATTCCAAACAGGTCGTCCTCATAATTGGATACAATACGATGCTTATATTTAGATATTGATAAATTCAATGGAAACGGAAGATAATTTGGCATATAAAGCTCAGATACAATGCTATAAATGTTAAACTTGTCATTTTGAAGCTGCTCCAAAGTCTTGTACAGAAGTGGCTTTCGTGGCAAAACCATTTTGTACACGTTATCGTTCCGGTAAGCATTGCTAAGCACTAAAGCACCAAGAATTAGCCCGGAGATCAGAAGTCGAAATTTAGAATTATCTGCCATTGAAGATTGAAAGGGATCGCCTTGTTCAATCAAGATTTTTACCAGACGGAATAAATTGTCGTACCACTTTGCAATATATCTTAAGTTAGAGAAGCTGTTAGATATAATAACAGCGAGAATAATAATAAACAGAATAGCACTGAGCCAAATAAAAGAATCAAACACACTAACAAACTGTTCAAATGGAAACATAGGAACTCCCTGTCGACCACATGCCACAAAACGCAGTCTGGTATGACCCGTTTTAATAACAAGTATGTGGGGAGTAAACGCACCATCAGGTACAATATCCGCTCTCCATATTCCAAGGAGTGGAAAATTTATCATAATACAAGAAGATCCTGTCGATCGAACACGGTGATATGCATTCAAGTAGCGATAGCAATTGCTAAAACCTTGGAATCTGGCGTAATATGAAATATTCTGCATTGAAGTAGCCATAATTTCATAAAATGCTGTAGCAAACTTTGACTTGTGGTTTCCCAGGATCAAGTTGGCACTGGAAAATTCCAAAAATCTAGCAATTGCAGTTTGATAAGCAAGTCGTACAAGTTCCTTGCTGCCAAATTTGCCAAGTAGTTGTAAACTTAGGGTTTGGAGTTTGATACCGGTTCCATATTGGCCAGGTTGTACAACAGCGACGTTTGTAATTTGTTTTGTATGTTTATTAGGTGTTGCCATTAAGTACACGTAAAACTTAATCTGGTCGTATATGATATGCTTCTCATACGCACGCTTATACTGGAACAAACGTACCAAACTCTTAGTCATGTATTTTATTATATCGTTCTCTTCATGCTTTTGAACAAATATCATAACTTGAAACACAGGAAACGACATTTTTCCGAGAATTCCGTATGGATTTTGCAAAATGACATAATTGTATATCCACGGTGCAATTTCAGGCATGGGTTTGAGGGGAATATGCAAATGTATTTGCATACCTCCGTACCATGGTTTGCTCAAATAATGCTGTCGGCTCAAAGTATATCCATAAGTTGACAAGTTGTGCAAAATTTCTACCGGAGATTTTAATATAATATTTGATGGACATAGGGAGTGGTTCTTACGGTTATACACTCCATTATAGTTTGCTTTTTTGAATATCAAACCTGCCCAGTTTGCAAATCGAAGCACTATTGGCACTTCCGTTTCTTTGATATCAATCCCAAAATAGTTGGTTATAGAAACAAACGAAGTTCTACTATGCAACAATGGTCTCATTATGTCATTAAGATTGTCTACAAGAATCACTTGGTTAAGATATGAACTAAAATTAACTTTTTCAAGAACTCTAAAAGGCATCTGGTTTATAAATGAACATACGTGTGTATTGTTTTCTAGCTGTTTGGCAGCTAAGCTCATGATGGAACATAGTTGTAGTATTGTAAAATATTTAACAAAAGAAAGAACCATTTTTGTGCTTTATTTTATGTTTTATGTCTTAGAAATCTGACAATAAAAACCTATTTGAAACCTTCATGTTGTTCTTCACTTGTTGCACTCGTTTTACAGCCAGCTCAGGTCTGGCACTGTAATGAGCAAACGGACATTGTTTGCGTGATGCTATTCAATTAGAATTTAAATTGAACACGAAGATTTATAAAAAAGGTAAATTTAAGAACGTAGCGCAAGCACAGAATAAAAAATCAATTAAGGATTCTTTAACAGCTATGTAGAATATTAGGAAATAACTTTTAAATAATGAATTCGGGCAACGTTAACCCTACTCATACAACACTTCAGCTAGAAAACGCTTTTTTATTTTTTCAAATTCTTTAGATATGTACAAGCATATTTCATTTTGTATTTCGTATATATCTCATGAAAAACACGTGACATGTGTTTATGTATTTTATATAGTCTCTAAGGTGTGATGCTCATGTCTCATAATTATATTACTATACGGAACAATTCAAAATTACTTTGAGGGAAATCTGTACCTTGAATTATAATTTGTTTTACCAAAAAACCCGCGAAGAAAATACTTGGAGGAATCCTAAAGTTACATAATTGTCTACACAAATAACAATATACTAGTAGAATTATGGGTTTCTAAAGACTTATTTACTATTAATGCAAATTGATACCATACTCTTATAAACAATGGGTTATATTTTTAAACGGCACTAAAATAGAATATAAGAGTTTTTGGTTGATCACAAAAACGCAAATTTCATCTATATTGAATTGTTTGTTAGCATAAACATTTTTTTTACAGCATTCGATCCTCTTGTATTTCAACATCTCTGGTATGTAACACGAATTGCAAATAGAGTGAAAACCTTTGGTATCTAGACATTTTATTGCAGAAAATGATTTTCTAAAATAACAAAAACTAAAACAATACTAAATGATAAATAGTATATACGAAATTATGTATTTATTTGTATCTGGTGTCTGGTATCAATGGCAAATGACTTGTTTTGTTATTAAACAAAATTAAAATCCATCTTGACAATTTTATATAATGCTTATAAAACTGTTGCACTGATTGCTAGAATAAATTTTGTGCAAGACGTCATGACACATGCAAAAACACTATAATTACTAAGTAAACAGGTTAGTTTGTGTACACGTTTTTGAAGTTGCGAAATATCTTTAAATCTTATTTTGAACCAAGTTTTGTAATGACTTGTTAAATGGAAAATTTACATAAAAATAATAAAAATACTCCTGAACAAAAAAAGGAATTGCGAGCAAAAATGTAAACTACACTGAATATCTACACTTTCTCATATATCAAGTGAGATATTTTACTATTTCACGGACCCATTGCCAGAAGATCTCACTGATTTTACTTTAACAATTATTACATTTGTTTTAGCTTCAAATGTAGTTAAGTTGAAATGAAGGTTTGCGTTAGGGATAACCTTGTGCAGCAAACAGGTAAGTAAACCTGCTATTTTGTCAACTGTATTTTTACATGCACGGAAAACAGTTTCACATTTTTCTAGTCCATAGACACCAATGCATACTGCTAGAAGAACTATCCACACATAAAAAACTACAACAACATTACTATTCAATGAAGTAGCCACAACATTACTGACATTTTCTTGTTTGCTTGCTGTGTACACTCTTATGCCTTCCCTTATATTGACAGGCAAGCTCCGTTGAATCAAGTTAGTCCAGTGAGCAATCAAGCCTGAATGTGTCAATGATTGCAATCTTAAAAATAAAGTTTTAATCGAAACTGGTAAATTGAGCAAATTAAACATAAATGCCAAGTTATACACGGGTTTACTAGAAATGTGTAAATCTGTCTTGCTATTTATACTATCTCTAAGTCGCAAATACATGTTTACAACTTGCTCGTATGTGTCAAGGTAAGCTTCATGTTTACAAATATTTAAATGGTTGGATAGATTTGCAGCTGTTGTAGCCAAATAACTGTTTAGGTCATTTTGCCGATGCCATAAGCTGTTTAGTGTCTCCTTTTCAACAAGTAAATTTTTCTCACAATAAAACGTTTCACAAAAATGAAAAAAATAATCCAACTTGTTTGGATACTCAAATCCAAAACCAAATTTAAACATTTGCTCCAAGTTTTTAATCTCAGTGGCCGTATTAGCTGGATTATTCAAAAGTGCCGAAAATTCTTTGTAAGTGAACAAGGCTGGCAATGAGAACAGGCTGAAATTGTTTTTTATCAATTCCGAAATCGAATCCAAATGTTGCGGTAAAAATTGGCTAGTTAATTCTGTGATGTTGTCACCGCGATAATAATTGCAAAGATCCATACCTACAAAAACCCAAGGTAGAAGCAAACACTTATTCGCATTTAGTAAGCTAATTGGTTGTCCCATTAATATGTTATAGGAAAAGGTTAAATTTTCCCACAGCTGTTTATTAGCACTTCTTGAAAACCGCACCAATAGAACTGTGCTTAAAATTGACAATGCAATTATAAAATACCAGATGCTCGAATCAAACGCGGATGTATATCCAATCAATGTAAGACCAGTAGGTTGTCTTAAATTGGTGCACACTAAAAAATAAATTGGGTAAGGTGTTTTAATCGTAGATTCAAGTTGCGGCCATGGAATCTCAAAACTATCCAACATTGGAAAGTTGAGGAATAGTGAAACCCTACCGTTAGATAAACTTGCAAATGGAATCAGAGTTGAGTTTGGAAATATTGCTTTGAGCATAAGTGTAGATAAGCTGGATTTGTCTCCATTAAATTCACTTCCCGAGGCTGAAGAAATCCAAAGAAAAATTAGTTTCCTTGCAGGCATGTCGATTTCATTCCAAATCTGATTCATATCTTCAAGTGGATGATAGGTTATCCAATTCATTTCCGTGTATTTCTCAGTGCTTATTTCCTCAAAGCATGAAAGTACTTTATTTATATCCTTTTTAATATAGAACTGGCAATTGCTCTCTAGCTTACTATGAAACCTTGATATTCCCTCCTGGAAAGTTACTTGATAGTAGCTTCTAGGAATATATTCAAGACTTTGACGTGTGCTTGACAACTGTACAGCAATTGCAAGCTTTACTACCTGGCTAGTAACCCAACTGCTTTTGGATGGACCTGGCAGCATAAGAAAGCTATTAATTTTCCACAAAAGTGAGTTCCAACTTGCTTGTGGCAAGCTAATAGTGTTGATTTCAATATAGACAAAAAACCAATGCCAGTAAGAATAATACTTTAGGTAAGTAACTTGCATGAGACTTGTGCTATAGAAATGCTGAACAAAGCCATCAAGGAAGGTATCAGGTAGCATAAGCTGCTGATAAGAGCTTGGTGAGAAACCAGAGACTGTCCACGTGCGACAACGCACGGGACTTATATAGACCAGCAGTGCACAAGTTAGTTTCGGGCTAGGTTGAGATCGCCTACGTGCACTAGAAATGTCTTGGTATTTGTAGCGGTGTTTGTTATTGCAAACATGTTTGCCTCTAACTGAAGGATATAAGGTGTATGCTTTGTTAAAAACAGGGATATCCACACAAGGTATAGTGTAAAGATCTCCGACTGGCTTTTGATTTTCTACAGAATCTAAAAGTATGTGATTTACTAGAGATACGGAGCATTTTCCAAAGGTTTGTAGTGGCTCTTTTAAGCTAAGGGTTGGACTTAAATCATGCCACAAAAGTGATTTTGCATATTTTAAAAACATTAGTACTACAATGAATCTCATGTTGATAAAAAAAAATCCTGTATTTCTTATTTGTTTAAACTTTGTGTTTCTTATTTGTGTTCTCTAAGATTATAAGTACTCTGTTCAGGATTTTGTTCGAAACGTTATTTAAAGCAGTACAAAATATGTGTGCGTGAGAGCTTTACAAAGTATTGCTAAACTATATTTATTTATATACTACCATAATTACTTCCTGATTTTTAAGGGTTGAAATTTGAATTTGGAAAATTGTAGCCAACTATTTATATATTGTAGATTTAGAGTAAAATAGTAGATTAGCTCCGTAGAAAAACGTGGAAGTGCCTAGCCCGGCTAAACTAGTTTTAAAGGCGGCACCCAAAAAACCTCATTAAAAAGTAATTAAAGAATGCTATATACGGCGCAACGTGGACGGAGTTTAACCACTATATGGTAGGTGTCTCATATATCCTAAGACAAATTTCAATCACTTATGTAGAATCGCAAAAGAGCTTTTCCAATCAGAGTTTTCAAAAACATTGCGTTGCAGCAGTAGTATAGTTTTGTTTATGGGAATGTAGATTTTCACTTACCTTTTTTCTAAGGTTGCTCTTATTTATTATTCATTTATACAAGCTATTTGCTTGAAGCAATTTTATTTGAAATATTAGTGAAATAGTAAAAAACGTGTGGACTTTCAAACCAGCTGTAGAACGTGTCACGGTTTGAAATTGTAAGAAAGCTATAGGAAACTCAATTTGCAACCACTTTGTAATGAACATAAAGTTTTACAATATTTTGCAAGTTATAGGGCAATTACTTAAAATGCCAGCTTTAAATTTATATAAGCTCTTAAGGCGGTTGTAGTGCTTTTCCTAAGCTTTCAGAAATACAAAGCACAGTTACTTAAGTGCTTGCGTAGTAGAAAAATGTGGTTTACAAGCAAATACACTTAGTTTTAGATTGTTGGATGAATAATCGTACTTGTACAAAACTCTCAGGGAAAGACAATAATTCCATAGTTCCTAACCCAAATTTGATTTCGCTACAAAAATCTGCAGAAACGTTCCTAATAAACATTTTTAGTATAGAAAGAGCTAGAGTAAATTGCCGACTGTAATTTAATAGTTTATGGCCAACATTCCTAGTGATAACAGTGAAAAGTTACAATAGGTGAGTTAGTACTAATAACTTCCTTTATTTCTGATACAAGTACATGAATTAATAAAGCAGAAATGTGAAATGTGCTGAATAAAAAATGTGTACTGGATATACCTACACTTCAAACACGAACGTATTATGTCAAGTTTCATGTCCTCAGATTATTTTTAGCAAATACAAGGCGCCATACATACGCTATACACTAGAAATAACCAATTTTCTGATAACATCAGGTGCGTGGCGGTCTTGTAATTACTTATTTCTAATTACTGTCTAATTTTAGAACTTTGCTGTAAGTGTATCAAAGGTTATGTTTTGTTACGTTGTCGGTCCGTCAATACCAAAAATTGGTTACTCTAAACGTATGTGAATTTATCTTCTATCACACTATCTTATTAGAGAATACTATTATCCAGATGTAGATAAACATGGAGCATGATATTAAGGACACTGGGAAGGTTTAAACTATGTATGAAACCAATTGCAAATTTTGTCAACAGTATTCTAATTTAAAGTGTGTATTATAATTATTGTATTTATTATATATGTAGAATACCTTGAATAAATATAATTATCATTTGTCAAAAATCAATATGAATAACATTAAAACAAATCAAACCGTCAAGATAGCTGTAGACTTTACACGAAACAAAAATCACAAATTCAGTAAAGCTGTTAATTAAGACAGTATGATTAGAACATGGCGTTGAAGTTGCTTACTCTTTTCAAACCTTTTACTTGTTTTCACCCAAACACATTCGTAAGTAACATTTCACAACCATCACAATATACAACATACCAGGACATTAAGCTCGACTTTTACTGTTTTGCTATCTTGGCTGCTTTACTGTAAATCTTAACTTCCTAATTCTAGTATGACTTAAATATTTCCCGATTCTTAAGCTATTAATAAACCACAAAGAAATTAGGAAAAACAAATTCAACATATTGTTATGTTTGAATTAAAATTAGCTACTCAAGAACGTTTCACTCATCGTTTTTATGCATGACTCATTCAAATACGTTAGTTAAGCACGATGATCAAACAGCTTACCACTACACTATGCTCTGTAAGGCAAACAACGTCCTGTCGTTTTGCCATTTAGGTACAAATGTACGCTAGTATTTAAAGACAAAAACGTGAATAAATCGGGGCTCTTACGCCAGTATTAAACTGAAACTCATTGTGTTCTTGTTGATCTCATTTAACTAACCTATCCTTTAACCATAACCCTAACATGGTGTTCGCACCGAAAAACCTGGCATTGAACAATTCTGTTCACACTTCAGCAACTTCAAGTTCCCGAATAAATTTTTTCATACTTTCCAACTTGAAAGTTTTTGTTTTCCTTAGTCTCTTTTAAACAATTTGTTTCAGTTTCAATTTGGGTTCAATTTTTTTCTGTTGTGTTTCACTTACTTTTCCATTTTTTGACGCGTTTAGTTTTTTCTTCTTAAAAATCAGTAGAAAGCCCAACTATCATGTTAAGTACAAATTCTGCAAATTTTTTGTTCGTTTTAATCTGATATCACTGAAGTCCTTTCCCTATATTTAAGTACCACTAACCGCACGGCCGCCAGTTTACCACCCACAGAGTGGGTAATGGTGACTTCGGTCTCAACGAGTGTTAGTTTTTTGGGACATTTAGGCAAATAAAGAAACGAAACAGATTCTGTATAGTAGGGAACCACGCCATGGCACTCATACAATTTCAGTCCCATTGATTTGGCTACATTTGCACTTAGTTATAAGAACATAAACAAAGCTTACTCTTCCCAGACTAACGTATACCTATTTTTTTGTCTTTTATGTTCCCATCCCATCCTTATGTTCAGTGATATCAGTTCCTTTTATTTGAGTTATTTTTATTGAAATCTATGTTGCTGGCCATTTTGTTTTCCCTGATTCCAAATTTTCCAAAAACGTTTAGAAATAGTTTACTTACAATAGTCTTTAACTTTTCTTCGATTCATACGAATTACAAACTTAACTGAATTCTCAATCATTGCATCAGTAGTAAATTTTAGATTGGTTTCATAAAAAGCATAATTTTCCACTATCACTGTCATTGGGAGAACCTCAGTCTAAAATATAAATTACTAGATTTTTATTTGTTTATACTGTAGTAATTGTACATTGAATTGTATTATGTTTCATGTTTAAAACTTTAGGCTTTCACCAGTTTTGTTGTTCTATAAACTCTGCATATTGTCAATTCAAATAAGTCATTTGTCACGAATGATTTTTGGAAATTCATATGATAGAATTAGTGAGTATTTAAGCTTAAACATAGTTCAGATTTTCATATGTGTAGCACTTGTACATTTTGTAAATAATTTGTAGATTTCAGACGGGTTTCAGCTACTTGCTTTTAAGTGCCAGATTTGGTAAAGCAAATAGCTTTTTTTCATTAGGTAGATTTAGATTAGACGCTCATTCTTAAAGTACACACGTTGAGTGCTGTCGTTTCTCTCGATGTCCTTGCGTTCATAATAAGTGATGACATCATCAAGTAGGTACTCCTGTTTTAGTTTCATTCAAACGTTTGCATATTTTTTCCTGAGTAGTTTTGCACAAAGACAAATTTGCAATACCTATATAAGCTTTGCCATTATGTAGCGCGTACGTGTTGGAATATTTTTAAGCTAAAATTTAAATCGACTTTAAGAAAACGTAGTTATCACGCGTAAAACTAAAACGTAGTCGCCGCTTTACGTATACAGATTCCAAAAGCGACTGTTATTGCTAGAGCTTTAAACTATAGTATGACTCATCTTTAGATACGAATAAAATGCTAGGTTTTTGCTATTACGTCTTTCGGTGTAGGTACATAAACGTTTCCCATCCGGAAATGCCTGACTTAATACAATTTTACTGGTTTGCATGTAACGTCAGTTTTGACCACCATGATTCACGACCAAGGCCAACAATTTGCATCTTTACGTAACTTATAAACCTGCAAAAATCGTCATGTAACATTTAAGGTGTGAGTGTACGACAACGATTAAAACCAATATGTTTGCATCTTTACTAGGTTATTATTTAGGAAATTTAAAAAAAAATTGCATACCTTCGGTCAACAAGAAATTCATTAATGTTGTTATAGGGAAATTTAAAAATTATGTCTGCTTTGTATGAAATTTGTTAGTTCTTCTTCAGAGTGAAAAATTAAGGTAGTTTACGTAAATGCATTAGTAAAGCACGTATCCATTACGAGTATAGTAGATTAGAAATTCGACTTGCTTCAAGCATTTGCTATAATTCAGTTTAGTATTATTTCGTTTCAAGTTGTGAGACTAAAACACATTTGTAAACGCTTCATTTGGAAAAAGCATTATATTCTGCTTGTTAAGTTTGAATATCTGAATTCATTTTTAAGGTAATAGGTTTGCATCGGGTTGTTGGCCTTGTTTATATCCAGAAAAGAACTTTTACAGCTCAAAATAAATCCGCGACGGCAGCAGTTGATTCCATTATAAGTCTTTCGCAGTATAGTTTATGACAATACAGTAATTATCGATGTTATGAATTACGTAGGAATTTTGTACATATTTTGTCCCGAAAAATTAGAATTTGCAGAGAAGTAGCACCATTGTTTCTAGGAAAAGTTTTCTCAAATCAATGCAGCATTTAACATCTGATCCAGGAAGACCAGGTTATCAGATCATTTTTTTTCAAGTTAAACAAATTGTCACGGTTTATTAATGTTGTAAAAACAACGAACCCAAAAAAGCCCACAATAGCAATTTGGAATTTTGCTTTACTCTATTATTTTGCTGTCGATAACAAAATGCAGCGGATTGTTTTGTCCATGCCCGTTATGAATTACTATTTGTTACGCTTGTCAATTAAAAACTGGATAATCCATTTTTTGCAAAATGTTTCACTAAACTGATTTTCTGCTTCCACATCTTCATTTACCTGATACCAAGTAAATTTGAAGTTTCCTGATTTCATGAAACGTTTCTTCTAAATTATAGTTTCGGACTCCAAGCTATAGCATCGTCATCATATTAGTACTGTTCTTAGATTATTTTATTACTTATAAGTAATCTTTTGCAGCAACTGTGTTCCATAACCTGTTGCAAGATAACTATTTTCCAGAGAACACAGAAATTGTTGCTGTTGCTTTTATGCAGATATTGGCTTCCAGCAGTTTACACCTTCGGTAATCTAAACACGTATTGTTGTCTGTTACCAAAGTCAACACTTGACGACCAGTTTTCCTTTTGATAACTGCTGCTAATGCATGTAAATTCGCGCAACAAAATTGGTATTGTTTACTGGTCAGGTTTTGTTTGTTCTTTTCGCGTAACTTGAACCTCAAACCTTACTTAGCCTCAATTATCTGCCGGCAAGTAAATTCAAAATTTCATAACTTCATAACATTTGTCCTACAACTTATATTTTAAGACTTTTAGCTTTACATCGCATTTATATCGTTACTGGTCTTAGATTATTTTATTATTAATAAGTAAGCATTTGACAATCACTCTGCTCAGTAATGGTTTAGGATAACTGTTTCCGCGCATACGTCTATATAAACCACAAAAGTATTGCTTTTGTTCATGTATTGGTTTTCAACAGTTTCCAAATTCAAAACTCTTAAGTGTATTGTTATTCCTTCTTGCAAAAGCTATTCTATGAAGACATAACCTGATCACTTATGTCTTGTTTGATTCCAGTACACTCTAATCCGTTTGGAAATGTTGGCAACCCCAAAACGCTATTTGTGTGGTTTTAATCCAGCTCATTTTTCATAGTTTAAAATTCACCTTCAGGCCATAACCTCTATGTGCTCTGATATTTCTTCCTTCGTCATACCAGCAAAAATATAATATATTGATGCTTTTGTTATATTAACAGTGTTACTCCGGCGTAAAATCAAATTTAACTCCCAGATATAGTCTCATAATCGATGACCGGCTATGCTCATAAAATTCTACGATAATTCCGATTGTACTACGAAATTCTTTAAAGAACTTCCTAAGTTACTGTAATTCCGGAATCCGTTGGGTACCCCTAGCATGCAAAGCCGCGGCCGCGCACCAGAACTCGCTTAACTTACGGTTTTGGTTCATCTTGCTTTCTGTTCCGCTCCAGATTCCACCTTTGTTTTAGTCTCTGTTTACACTTTTGATTTTCTTCCTAATACTGGTTTTGATTCCATTCCAGATTTTGCCTTTGGGATGGTCTCTACTTTTGGAATTTGTCCCAATCTCCATTCCTTTGTTCATTCCGGCTCTACTTTTGTTTCCACCTGCGATTCATTTTCGTTCTTTAAATGAATCTTTGACATTGCATCATCTTCTAATCCTTTTTAGGTTATTGGCACAGGACCGGTCCCAAGATCACTTAAATTTTTCTAGTATTTCATCACAAAACTCACGTGAGCTCCCACTTCTTCAGATTCAGTCACAGATTTAAGGACAGAAACTGTCATAGGCACAGAAACTGTCATAGGCACAGAAACTGTCATTGATTTTAGGGCAGAAACTGTCATAGGCACAGAAACTGTCATTGATTTTAGGGCAGAAACTGTCTTAGGCACAGAAACTGTCATTGATTTTAGGGCAGAAACTGTCATAGGCACAGAAACTGTCAGATTGAGTCTTAAGCGCCTCCGCTTCAATCCCCCAGCCGGCTCCCCGTACCCGACCCCTTCAAAATGTCTTCATCCCTTAAACTCTAAAGTCCAAATTAGACCCCAATTCTCAAGTTATTTTGTGACTCTCCAAATTTGGTTTCCCAGAGTCCAATTGTTTCACGCCCTACAACTCCTCTTCTGATGTCTCCCGCTCCCTTGTTCGAGATCTCTGCTCCTGGTTTTGGCACACAAATAATTCGTCACAACATCCTTTCGTCCCCTTCAGCCTTTCCCAACGTCATGACACATTTGCATGTGCACCGGTCCCACTGCAAACTGATACTCATACCAAAGTGCAAAATTCCACGTTTAAACTAAGCTCCTTAGGATTTTGCTCCTTCCGCTTCAACCGATTCTTCCGTGTCGGCCGATTCTACCAAATTTGGTCTTATTTTTTGATAGACTGTCCAATTCGCTTCGCTGGATCCAGAACTCGCTTTGAATTATACGCTGTTTTACCCAAATTTTTTTGTAAACTGCTTTGCACAACTAACCACATGCATTGCTTGTTTAAACCCAACAGTTTAATTTTGCTTTCTCTTGCTTCCTGATTTAATCAAGTTCCCGCATATCCACAGTTTATTGCTTAGTAACAATAATTCTCATTTTGCATTAAACCCTAATAATTTAATAAATGATAACCGCTTGCTTCGTTGGTACCAACACTCTGCGCAGAGTACAACTGCCTGACGACTAACACAGACAAATCTTGAGACCCACTGGTTTCACTCTCATTGACAAACTTTCTGACAAATTATGACAACAAACAAATACGTATTTGCGCGCGTCCAAACGTGTAACTTCAATTTATGAGAAGGCTAGAATCTAAAGAATAAAAGTAGGTAGATTTGCGGTATATAGAGTGATAGCTCAAACTTTTAGTTAGGATATACTGTAGATTACTCCGAGCATTTTCGCCTCACTAGTAAAACAAAAACAACAAATTTTTCTTACGAAGATTATTTGCTTCTTGTGCTTCAGATGGTTGTAGAATACTTTGTATGAATATAGGGTTAGTTGTTTAAAAGCCAAGAAGGCAAATAGTGTAATGAATATAAATTATTGTAATAGGTTCTATTCATACAAAGACCACGGTTAATTTAAAATAAACTCTCCACATTTTATTGAAAGATTTTATGGGTTCGTAAAGATTCTCAAATTTCCTTATTACTTACAAACAAACAACTACGTACTTAATGTAACTTGCTACAGCTAGAATTATTAAAAATAGTTTCCTGGTCGACCAGATAGTTTTTGATTAGGTTAGATGTATTTAAACCGTTTAAATATTTTAAATCAGATTAGATATAAATACTTCAGGAGATTAGAATGTTAGTACATTAGAAGAATCTCGATGTTATTATTTTAGAAGAAATTAAATTAGTATTTTAGAATCTCCATGCTAGCAAGTTAGAAGATACTATAATTTAGTATCTTGGAAGATGATTTTAAGGCAGGTTTTCTTTGAGTTTTTCAGGATGCTGAAGCCTATCGTCCATCCTGCCATTTCTCAATCTGGTTTCTGTTTATTAAGCCGTATTAATTGCAACTTACCAGCGCTGTATCCCGGTCTGCCTATCACCAACTGAGTTGCAGACTCCTGTCTACCTGCTACTGCCGGATTCCTGCCTGCCGCCCCGTGATTTCCTGCCTGCTAGCCACCGCTGGGTTCCTGCCTGCCAGCCACCGTTGAGTTATTGCCTACCAGCCACCGTTGAGTTCCTGCCTGCCAGCGACCGTTGGGTTCCTGCCTGCCAGCCACCGTTGAGTTATTTCCTACCAGCCACCGTTGGAGACCTGCCTGCCAACAACCGTTGAGTTATTGCCTACCAGCCACCGTTGAGTTCCTGCCTGCCAGCGACCGTTGGGTTCCTGCCTGCCAGCCACCGTTGAGTTATTGCCTACCAGCCACCGTTGAGTTATTGCCTACCAGCCACCGTTGGAGACCTGCCTGCCAGCCACCGTTGAGAGTTATTGCCTACCAGCCACCGTTGAGTTCCTGCCTGCCAGCGACCGTTGGGTTCCTGCCTGCCAGCCACCGTTGAGTTATTGCCTACCAGCCACCGTTGGAGACCTGCCTGCCAGCCACCGTTGAGAGTTATTGCCTACCAGCCACCGTTGGATTCCTGCCTGCCAGCCACCGTTGAATTCCTGCCCGACGCCCCGTGAAGTCTTGCCTGTCAGCCATCGTTGGATTCCTGTATGCCTCCATCGCCATATCATCGCCATTCTTTTTCTCGTCGTTATTAGCAGTTAAATTTCAAATTAATAAATTTTATCCCCAAATCGTTCTTTTTTTCAATTGTTTTCTTTGATGCTAGAATGTAATTGAACGAGGACGTTCAACCGATTTAAACTGGGGGTGATAACACTGATGCTATTGCCGGGTATTTGTTCTCACACTTTGTTAAGATTCGAGTAATTGCAACAACTTCAGCAGTTTAAACTGTTAACTGTTGTCAAAATAATACAGTATCGCCTAAAATAGGTGTTACTGTTTTTACTTTCTCTCCTTCTGAGGGTTGCATCAGTTCCAAAATTTTAAAAGCATACGTTGATCATCTCACTCGCGATGAACATGCAGTCTGGCACGGTGTGAGCGGGATACCACGCAGTCCTGGTACGGTGGTTAGAGATGATCAAGCACTTCTCCTTTAACTTTCTGTTCGTTTAAAGTGCACACTTCACTTCACAACTTATAGTTCACTTTCGACTTCGCTGAACTTCTAAAGGTAGCCAGTTTTGAGCGTAAATCCCAAATAAAGCAGTTTATGATAGTTAATGCTATCATTTGTCATTTATCGTCTAATTCTCGACGTGTAATATCCAGTGCGTTGGTAAATACAAGTCATGATACAATGATCAGCGTTTATTTGTTTTCGATACGTCGTTAGTTTATGCTAAAACCTGTAGCATTTACTGTCATTTTAGATACTCAAGCTTGCAATGTCCTGCGGCTTGTGTTAAAAACAGCCTCATATAACAATCCAATTTAAAGTATTAAAGTTTTTTTTGCTGTTGCGTTCTCGATGATTTTCAAATGTGTTGGAACTTGTTCCTGTCTCTGGTATGGTGTTATAAGTATGTAATGAGAAATAAACTAGACTATAACACCCCTTCTCCATTTTCATGATAAGTTCCTTTGTTAAATGATTTAATATAAAATGTTCAACGACTTTAGCTTGTGTCTTAAATTCATGTCATGTAATAATTTTTGTTAATAAGAAATTGTATTTATAAATATGAAGTCATGCAAGAATCGTTTGCTAGATATTGATTTACAATTAGAAAAGTGTTATTAAATTATCTTATAGTTATTTAAATTTATTTGATTAAAATTGGAAAACACTAATGTATTTGGAGTTTTGAATTATGTTAATAACAGTCAAAGAATAACCAATGTGCTAAAACGTTTCTGATTTTGTGTACCCTTAAACGAGGACGTTTAAGAATTAATGATGGGGGTGTTATGTTTGAATTAAAATTAGCTACTCAAGAACGTTTCACTCATCGTTTTTATGCATGACTCATTCAAATACGTTAGTTAAGCACGATGATCAAACAGCTTACCACTACACTATGCTCTGTAAGGCAAACAACGTCCTGTCGTTTTGCCATTTAGGTACAAATGTACGCTAGTATTTAAAGACAAAAACGTGAATAAATCGGGGCTCTTACGCCAGTATTAAACTGAAACTCATTGTGTTCTTGTTGATCTCATTTAACTAACCTATCCTTTAACCATAACCCTAACAATATTTTTAAGTTTTCCTGCTATCATTCCTGCGTTTTCTACTACAATTGCAACTACACTTATAGATACCCCAGTGCCCCATAATATAAATATCATTACCACGTTACCCTTCAAGTTAGCACTTTCAGGTTGTTGAGCTTCATCGGTGTCATCTGACCATGTGAGTGTACTGATTTTTGGCAGCCAGTCAACTATCCCTGACTCTACAAATCGTCTAATTTCCATTAGCACTTTTGGTAGCACATAGCCTTCAACTCTTACGCCAACATTGATACGTCTCAAGTTTTCTGATCCCAATGAAACTAATTTTAATTTTCTTTGTTTCAAAGCTCGAGCGTAAGTAGAAGCCTCGCTTTTTGTAAACACCACTGCTGTTTTATTACACGGCGTAAGAGTATCCAAATACAGTTGTTGTTCCTTCTGATAAAATGCAGATTTTATGTCCTGTTTGGGTGTATCATTACGAGTCTTTCCATCTAATCTGGTTTGATACGAAGTAATAAGTTGTTTAACAACATTTACTAAACCGGGATGAATGGATGAACCGTTGTACAGTTTATTGAACAAAACAACCCCCGCTGTACTGCTATTATTGGCATACTTTTTGTATGCATCATTTGCGTCTCCAACAACCGTGGATACCACAACACCAGCGTAAGGATAATCCGTAATTTCCCACATCGTCCCAAGAGATAAAATCTTATGACCATTAAAACATATTGAAACTTCTTTAAAAAACACTAAAGGATTTTGCATAACCAGCTCACCCACGCTGCTGTAAATACTAAAGTTATCACTTTGGAGTTGTTCCAAAGTTTTGTACAGAAGTGGCATTCGCGGCAGTACCATTTTGTACACGTTGTCGTTCCGATAGGCATTGCTAAGTACAAGACCACCCAGAATTAGTCCAGCAACAAAAGTCGGAATGTGGGATTTCTTTCCATGTAGGATTGATAAGGATCGCCCTGTTCGATTAAGATTTTCACTAGGCGGAATATATTGTCATACCAGCGCAGAGAGTATCCTTGTGTAGAGAAGTACGAAGATATAACCACAGCAAGAGCAACTATGATTATTAAAACAGTGAGCCATATATACTGGTCGAATACGCTAACAAAACTGTTCAAAAGGAAACATGGGCAAACCTTGCTGACCGCATGTCACGAATTGTAGTCTAGTATGACCCGCCTTAATCACAAGAACATTTGGAGACACAAAACCATCAGGAACTACATCTGCTTTCCACCTGCTCTGAAGTGGGTAATAGTGTGAAAGGCATTTATTAATGTCAATCTTTTCATGACGGTTAATTTCTTTAAAGCGAAAGCATTGTTCTATGTTTTCAAACTTTGCATTATATGAAGAATTCTGCATTGAAGCAGCCATTATTTTGTAAAGTGCTACCGAAAACCTTGTTTTAAGTTGTGTACCTGACCCAATCTTTTGCTCAAAATGCTTTTTAGCTAAAAATGTTGCCCAAAAATCATATGAAATTTCGGAAATTCCAAGATTCTACCAGTGGCAGTTTGGTACGCTAATAGCGCAACTAGGTGAGCACTTAATGTTACAAATATTGTAAAATCTAAACTGTAAATCTCTACACCATCTCGGCAATTGCAGGATCTAACAATAGCAATTTTGGTAATTTTCGCTGTACCCTTATCTTTGATTGCATGTAAATATACAAAATGTCGCACTGAATTGTATTCCTTCCAATACATATGTGGTTCCGTTAAGTAAAAGAACCAATCTCTGAACAGTTTAATTCTATTAACGTTCTCTGTCGACTTTTCTGTCATTATAACTACTTGAAACACGGGGAAGGACATTTCTCCCAGCAGAAACCTACTATTTTGATGAACTATCGTATATCTGGATATCCAAGCTGCGATGGAAGTGTAACTAAAAAACTTAGTGGGGACTTGAAGGTGAATTTGTATTCCTCCGTACCATGGTTGCTCAAAAGAAGTTTCTTTGGAAATGCAAATCCGTAAGGTGCTAAGGTATCAAGAACTTCCTCCCACGTTTGAAATAAGAAATACGACGGACACACACTGTGGTCATAAGGCTTCTTATTATAAACTGTAGAATAGTTGGCGTCTTTAAATATCCTTCCCGCCCAGTTGGTATGTCGTAGCACAATTGGAACTTGTGTCTCTTTGATGTTCACACCAAAGTAATTAGTTATTGAAACAAAAGACGTGCCATTTTGCAACAGTGGCCTGATTATATCGTTTAGGTTATCTACTTGGTGCACTTGACTTGTGTATGAACTAAAGTTGACATTGTCCAAAAGTTTGAATGTAATTTTGTCCATAAAAGAACAAACTCGTGTACTATTTTTTACTTATCTGCTCTTATGGAGCTTAAAAGCAATATAAAATATTTTACTGTCCAGAAATTCATCGTGTTTTTGAAGCGTTTCTGGATTAGTGTTTTATTGGTTCATCTATATTTAGACGATAGAAAAATGTCAGGGGCGATAACAATTTTTAAATTTTATTCTACAAGTTCCTTAGATATAACTTGTAGTTTTAAAAATGGTTTGATATTTTCTGATATTTAAAGTGTCAAACTGATAAAATTCTCCCCGTAAAATAACTCCATTTTTATATTACTTACAATATTCTAACGCTTAATGGATTCTAACGAAATGCGCTGTTTAAATATGGACACATTAAGTGTGAAACTGAGCGCTTTCTAAGGGTACTGTCGGCAGAAACAGTTTAATTAAACTAAAATGCACTTTACAAGGTACTTTTAGGCTTTCGAGTTTTACCTCAGTAATAAAAAGCAATTACACAAAGCTGTTTTATTTTTTATCGTGTAATAAAATAAAATGAATACTTTTAATGTTTTGGATATTCGATGCAATGCTTTCTGGTACCCGTCTGGTATATCACTTAAGCCACCACTTTTTTTTTTCTCTGGAACCAAATTTATAATATAAAATAAATTGTAGGGGCAATTTCACAAGAGAAAATGTCTTTGAGAATGATATTATATTAAGTTCTCAAGAAAAAGAAAACTCATATGAAAATTAGTAATACGTATTAACATGTATGACTGTCGGTCTCTGATATCAAGAATTTTTACGAAGTCATAAAATTATGAAATTACCAAAACCATGAAATCAAAGAATTTGCATGCGTATGCAAGTAGCCAGTGTTAGCCTAATACTAAATCAAAAAATTTGACGTTAAAAAAAGCTAACACAAGGAAGTTATGGGCGTTTTAATTTAACTGTTTTTTGAACAATTAGTGCTGTAAAAGTGCAATTAGGACGAATTAAATTTTTTGGCTATCTTCAAATGACGAAATACAAGTAGGGGAACAACTTCTGACGAAATTTTTTTGAAAAAGTTAATTATAATTTTAATTGCCCTGTTAACTTTAATTACAATTATCTTCGAATCGCCTCCAGTACCAAACCTAATTACAACTGCACTTGGTACTTTAGAAGGCGCTGATTTTAATGACGTCCCTATTTGGTCTGGTACTGGAGGCGATTCGAAGATAATTGCAATTAAAGTTAACAGGGCAATTAAAATTATAATTAACTTTTTCAAAAAAATTTCGTCAGAAATTGTTCCCCTACTTGTATTTCGTCATTTGAAGATAGCCAAAAATTTTAATTCGTCCTAATTGCACTTTTACAGCACTAATTGTTCAAAAAGCAGTTAAATTTCAAACGCTTATAACTTCGTTACGTTTGCTTTTCTTAACCGAATTTTTTTTGCGTTAGTATTAACTTGACACTAGCTATCTAATTATGCATGCAAATTTTTGTTTTCAAACATTTCGAAAAATGACGATCTTGATTTGGCGGACCGACAGTCTATGCAAGTATTTAAATTAGATAAATCGAGGCAAATCGTAATAAAACATTCCACATGGACAAACATCTATACTGCGCAAAACCCAATCCGCGATGGAGTATGCATAAATAATGTTTAATCATGATAAAGTAGATTTGAAGAGGTACATAGAATTACAAGCAATTAGAGTGATTAACAGGTAGTTTTATGTACCACGAAATAGATTTTGAAATATTTAACCAAAGCAAAATGGATATCTTGCCCTTCGAATATACATTGAAGTAAATCTTAAAGTGATTTATTAGAAATTAAAATTAAATTACTCAAGTCAACTATCCGTCGTTTTTACAAGACCTGAAAATGATGATTTCCACAAAGCAATGACGCACAACTTGCCTGAAATTTTTAAAAAACCGGTACTTTAGGCAATTACAACCAGGTATAGTACTTAACAGGTAGTTTTATGTATCACGAAAAAAATTGAAATACTTAGACAGTACCCAGCAAATCGATGTCTTGGATTTGGAAAATATTTCGAAGTACATCTTGTATATTTATGTAGTATAAGTGGCATTAA
This sequence comes from Entomobrya proxima, assembly GCA_029691765.1. NCBI lineage: Eukaryota > Metazoa > Arthropoda > Collembola > Entomobryomorpha > Entomobryidae > Entomobrya > Entomobrya proxima. Next base: position 31,561,192 of record CM056170.1, on the reverse strand, counting down.
TAGACTGAGGCAGCGCACTTCGTGCAATCCTGTGGCTTTATTTTTATTTGTACCAGGTTAATCCTTAGTCAGCACATGAAATCATTTATGGGTGTTATTGTTGAAAATCAGCTTCGTTGATACATAAGCATATTTATATATTAAACATATATATTGAAATATTTTGTTAAATAAATCAATATCAATTTAAATATATTCTCATATATGAAAGATTAGGAAGGTTAGTAATCCGTACGTTTACATTTCAGACAGTCACTTACCCACTTAAAGCATTTTTTTCAGAAATCAGAATTTTTTTCTCGGCCATCTCAGAATCAACTTATATTTTGATAACTGATTACAATTTACGTTTTAATAAGCATTTTGTAAAGAATGGCCCTTTTACTAACTACTATTTAGTGCAGGCCTAGCTTATCTGACTGCGTTATTTTTAGATTCCTTCGCTCGTATCACAAGACTGACCGTTATGTGGCTATCCAGAGTGATTATGATGGTGGTACGCACTACTGAGCCTAACTTCCCTAAAAATTCTCTATTTTTATGGGCAAATAAATGTCCAGGAAGCTACACCGTTAATTAGTTTTTCAACAAACTAATTAACTTTATTTCCTTTAAAGTTACAATAATATGACCAGCAAATTAACTCTTTTGCTGAAGGCCACGTCACTCTATTTTTACTTACACTGCACGCAGGCAGCAATTCTTACGACTACTTTTTACAGGAAAAAGTACAGCTCAACAGCACTGAACACCGACTACTACAGACAGAAAGCTTAACGGACAAACTTTCACACTTTACAAGAACAGAAAAGAACGGGAATGATCTGGCACACAGCATGCTGACGGGAAACTCCCGCTCAGCACCGTGTCATGCTACCTGGTAGTCTCAGATCATTCCCTTTGTTCACTCTTTTGGCGTACATTTCTCACACATTTCAAGATGAATATTTCAAAAGAGTTTCAAAAATTTGAAAAAAACAGGAAAAATGTTAAAAATTTGCATAAGGTCAACTGACAAGCCATAACTTTTTTGTACTTTATTTTTTCGCAGCCAAACTTTGCAATTGTTTAGATAACTAAACAAGTTATTATCGTGCAAAATATGAGCTTCCGTGGACTTCCGGTTTCCAATAAGCATGTACTTTTTTGTAAAATTTAAATTAATTTTGCAAATAAAATGCTACCTAGTTCCATTTCAAAGAAGCATTCTGAGATGGTCGAGAGAAAAAATTATGATTTCTGAAAAAAATTCTCTTAGCAACATACAAACTAACTCTAGCCTATAACACGTATTTGCAAATACTTCCATAATTTTTTTAGGAACCTACATATTCTGTTTACAATAAGTTAATTTAAAACGCTATTATTACAAGTATTCAGAGTAATCTATACTTTTCATTGTTCTATGCTGTTTGATGAAAATAATGTTTCATGTTTTTATAAACGAAGTTCAATGACATTTTCCCTAGACATTTAAAAAAGTAATACCTTCCAACTCTCAAATTAAATTGAGCTAAAAACTGAAACGCTTGTATACATCTGCTCAACATTTTTCTAGCTGTCTTTGCAATGAGCGTTGTGTTTTCAATAGAAATAGCAAGCATGCTAACGGCTAAACCACTACTCCACAGTATAAATATAACCACTATGTTTCCCCTTAAACTAGCACTTTCCGGCTGCTGAGCCTCATCAGTACTATCAAAAGCTGATAGCGAGCTTATTCTAGAAAGCCAGTCAACTATCCCACTTTCATAGAAGCGCCTAATTCTGTGTATCATTTTAGGAAGCACATAACCTTCAACTCGTAGGCCAACGTTGATTTGACCCAGAGTATCCGATCCTACGGAAACTAACCTTTGCTCCTTTAACAGTTGAGCATATATTGCTGCCTCCTTTTCCGTAAACACTATTGCAGTTTTATTGCACAATGAAAGCGAATCCATATATAATTGTCGTTCCTTTTGATAGAATATTGTTTTTAAGTTCGGTCTAATATTACTCGTGTGATTTTTGAAACATTGAGATTCACGATAAGACAATGCCATTTCTTGCAACACATTCATCAAACCAGGATGAATTGTTGAAATGTTTAATACTTTTTTAAATAATGTAGATACTTTTGAACTAAAGTGTTTTGCAAAGTAAGCGTACGCAACACTAGTTTCCCGAACTAAAGTGTCCGCCTCAATTTCAAATTCATAGAACCAATTCATTTTTCCAGCGCTAATTCCGTAACCCCAGTATCTTAGTGATAAGGGATAGGACAAATATTCCGGCATGCGAAGCTTAGATACTCTACCGTAAATACTAAAGTTGTCCTTTTGCAGTTGCTCAAGTGTTTTGTAAAGAAGTGGCATTCGCGGCAGTACCATTTTGTACACGTTGTCATTTCGATAGGCATTGCTAAGCACAAGACCACCAAGAATCAGTCCAGCAACTAAAAGTCGAAACTTGGGATTTCTTTCCATATAAGATTGATATGGATCACCTTGCTCGATTAAAATTTTCACAAGACGGAATATATTGTCATACCAACGCAGAGCATATCCTGAAGTAGAGAAATAGGACGATATAACAAAAGCTAGTGTAATTATCGATATTACAACACTAATCCAAATATATTGGTCGAATACGTTGACAAATTGATCAAAAGGAAACATGGGTTTTCCCAGTTGACCGCACGTTACATAACGAAGCCTAGTGTGACCGGCTTTGATTACAAGTAAATACGGCGACGTGAGACCATCAGCAATCATGTCAGCCATCCATCTACCTTTAAGTGGGTTTTGTAGCAAATCGCACTTTGAGGAAGACACTTTCTGACGATGGAATGCATTGTGGTAGCGTAAACAGTTAGAATAACCATACCCTTGATATTCAGCAATATATGTGGTGTTTTGCATTGTAGTAGCAATAATTTCATAAAATATTTCAGCAAATTTACCGAAGTTGGAAGAAGTCTGGTTGAAACGGTTGGTGTGTGCCAGATGTAATGGAAAAGTGAAGATGTTTTCAGAATAGTGACAATTTAAAATCCTGTCAGTTGCATTTTGGTAGGCCAGATGCACTATTTTGTTATAATTTAGTGCACTGAACTGTTTCAAAGTTAGATTGTAAATCTCTAAATGCTTTTCACAGTTACACGGTCTGACAATGGCCATTTGTGAGATTTTATTTGATCGCAAATCTGCAGTTGCCAGTAAATAAACAAAAAATCTTATAGAGTTGTATTTATGTGAATATATGGTTTTCTCCATAAGCTCGTATATCCACTCTGTAAAAGTTTTAACCTCGTTTACATTTTCGGTTGTCTTTTTTGCCATTACAAGTACTTGAAACACAGGAAAGGACATCTCTCCTAGTAACAGCTTAGTCTCGCGAATGATTGTGTATCTGGACACCCATATAGCAATTGCAGAATCCAGAGCCTGGATAGGAACTTGAAGATGTATTTGTATGCCGCCGTACCATGGTTTGTTCAACTGTAACTTTCTGGGAAATGCAAATCCGTAAACAGATAAATTATCAAGAACTTCTTCCGACGTTTGAAATAATAAATACAACGGACACACATTGTGGTATTTATAGCTCTTATTATAAACGCTAGTATAGTTGGCTTCTTTAAATATCCTGCCGGCCCAGTTTGTATGTCGTAGCACAACAGGAACTTCCGTCTCTTTCATGTTCACACCAAAGTAATTAGTTATGGAAACAAAAGAAGTGCCATTCTGCAACAGTGGCCTTATTATATCGTTTAGGTTATCTACTTGATGCACTTGATTCAAGTACGACCTAAAGTTGACCTTTTCCAAAATTCTGAACGGAAGCTGGTCAATTAATGAACAATTTCGTGTGTTATTTGGATAATACGGAGCACTATGGCTTACTAAGTATAAAGTTGAGAGCATAATATAATAACTAACTGTAGGTAACTCCATTTTTGTCTGCTTCTCATAAACAAAGAAGTGTTTTTCCTTTGGTAATATTTTATTTGTCTGGTTAAAATCGTTGGTTTCCCGGAAATTCTAGACATACTCTCCGAAAAGTAAAAAATTAATCATCTCTCTGCAGAAAAATGATTTTTTTCCGGGAAATGTATTATTTTTGTCATTTTATTTAAATTTAAGGTTCTTTTACAATAAAGCAAATACGATTATCAGTCCTTCTCAATGCACTACTACACTCTTTTTGACCACTTGGTACTTTTTAGTAACTAATTCACTTGTCATCGTCTCAGAAGTCATCTCGAATTTATTTTGTATAACAGCGAGAGCGACAATATACATGAAAAAATAAGACTCCAAAAACCAGAACACGTACAACCGTACTCTAAGAGATATATATTTTTCAAATGAAATACGATGTACATGAAACTCGATATCTACAAAATCATTGAGAATGATTTTAAAAATTTCATACACTAAAGCCACAGAGTTACTAAAAACACGCAACTCTATTTGACAGTGACTTTTTAGAATCTAGCACTGCAACTGCTGCGATTTGCGCATTAGTAATCAATCGTTTCACAAGTTTTGGAAGCATGTCCTTTGTTCTCCAATGGAATGAAATGTCTTCCACAGAAATTAATACTCCTTTCCACTTTAATCGTTTTGCAATGAGCTCTACACGCTCAAAACCTAAATCAGAATCTGTATTACCCATCTTAATTGTGCTAGTTCTTACATCCAGTCAGTGACTTTAGTTTGCTCAACAAAAATTTGCATCTAATATTTGGTATGCTAATGACAGTTAAATTTAAAAAAGATGACAAAAATAATACATTTCCCGGATAAAATCTTTTTTCTGCAGAGTGATGATTAATTTTTGACTTTTCGAAGAGTATGCCTAGAATTTCCGGGAAACCGAAGATTCTATCCGGCAGAGAAATTACATGCCTTTTCCTTTTTGTCCGACTTATAATTTTTTACTATAATTGATAGCTACACTTACAATTAGTATTCACACATTTACTTTTACGTTGTATTTTTTCTCTCTGTAACCAAATTTGTGATATAATAATTAAAGTGTAGGGGCAATTTGACAAGAGAACGTCTTTTTGAGGATGGTATTATATTAAGTTCTCAAGAAAAAGAAAACCATCATGTGAGATTTAGTAATACGTATTAACATGCATGCAAGTATTTAAATTAAATAAATCGAGGCAAATCTTAATAAAACATTCCACTGACGAATACATGGACAAATATCTATACTGCGCAAACCCCAACAGACGAAATATGCATAAATAACTTTTAATCATGATAAAGTAGATTTGAAGAGGTACATAGACTTACAAGCAATTAGAGTGATTAATAGATAGTTTTATATACCACGAAATAGATTTTGAAATATTTAACCAAAGCAAAATGGATATCTTACCCTTCGAATATACATTGAAGTAAATCTTAAAGTGGCTTATTATTAATTAAAATTAAATTACTCAAGTCAACTATCCGTCGTTTTAACAAGACCTGAAAATGATGATTTTCGAAAAGCAATGACGCACAACTTGCCTGCAATTTTTTTAAAAACCGTAGTACACCTGAATACACGGGATAACTTTACACGGATTAGATAGCCATCTAAAACACACTGTCTGAATGCAGCATTCATGCAGACGTGCCATTTTGCAACAGTGGCCTAATTATATCGTTGAGGTTATCTGCTTGGTGCATGACTTGTGTATGAACTAAAGTTGACATTTTCTAAAAGTCTGAATGAAATCTGGTCTATAAAATAACAAACTCGTGTACCATTTTTTGACTTGTTTTGCCGTTATGGAGTTTAAAAGCAATATAACATCTTTTGCTACCCAGAAGTTCAACATCATAAAACGTCTACGTTTCTGGATTAAATTTTTACTGGTTCATCATTTTTTGAATGATAGAAAAGTGACACGGACAATATAAAATTTCAAATCGTATTCTACAATTTTGTTATAATTAGCCTGGAGTTACTAATTTACATACCTATTTACTGTCTTTGTTATACTTGATATGCACATTAAATTGTAGGGCCAACTTGACAAGGGAAGGTGCTCTTGAAAATGCTAGTAAATGAAGTTCACTAGAAAACTATCAAGTAAAATTTATTAATAGGTGTATGCATGCATGGGCAAATGTCCGTTTTCATATATTTCAGAGAAGCTGTTTTCCAAGACAGCATGCACAGTTAAAACCTGACTAGTTTTAAAGTTGCTCAATCTTCTGATGCTTATTATTCTCTTATTACATTTAACCAAACATATTCATATATAAAGTTTTACCTTACCATTATCACAATGGTACACATATGCAGGCCTTTAAGCATGACTTTTACACTTTTGCCTTCTTGGCTTTTTATGTATATATCCTTTTGTTACAATTCTAATACAAATCACACATTTCCAAATCCTTAAGCTGGTGAACCACAAAGAAAATAGGAAAAACAAACTCAACATATTTCTAAATTTTCCTGATATCATTTCTGCGTTTTCTACTACGATAGCAAATATACTAATAAATAGCCCAGCGCCCCATAATATAAATATGACTACCACGTTTCCCTTCAAGTTTGCACTTTCCGGTTGTTGAGCTTCGTCGGAATCATCTGACCATGCCATTGTACTGATTTTTGGCAGCCAGTCAACTATCCCTGACTCTACAAAGCGTCTAATTTCCAGGAGTATCTTTGGTGACAAATAGCCATCAATTCGTATTCCAACATTGACATGACCAAAGTTTTCTGAGCCCAATGAAACTAGTTTTAAGTTTCTTTGTTTCAACGCCCTAGCGTAAGTAGAAGCCTCGCTTTTTGTAAACACCATTGCGGATTTATTACACGCTGTAAGAGTGTTCAAATACAGTTGTTTTTCCTCTTGATAAAATACAGTTTTTATATCCTGTTTAGGCCTGGCTTTACCAATTTTTGCGCCTTCCGGGTTGTGATACAAAGAAACAAGTTTGTTAAGAAGATTTAATAAGCCGGGATGAATTGATGAGCCATTGTACAATTTGTTGAACAAAACAGCCTTTGGAGAACTGCTATTGTTGACAAACTTTTTGAATGCAGCATTTGTGTCTCTGACCACACTGTATACCTCAATACCAGCGTAAGGAAAAAGTATAGTTTCCTCATACGTCCGAACAATAAAAATCCAGTGATCAGTATCATCAGTAAATTTAATTGTTTTAGATAGCGACAAGGGATATTGCATAACTAGCTCACCCACGCTGCTGTAAATACTGAAGTTATCCCTTTGGAGTTGTTCCAAAGTCTTGTAAAGTAGTGGCATTCGCGGCAGTACCATTTTATACACGTTCTCATTCCGATATGCATTGCTCAATACAAGACCACCAAGAATTAGTCCTGCAACCAAGAGACGAAACTTGGGATTTCTAGCCATATAAGATTGATATGGATCACCCTGCTCGATTAAAATTTTAACAAGGCGGAATATGTTGTCATACCAGCGCAGAGCATATCCCCTTGTGGAGAAATACGACGATATAACCACAGCAAGTAGAACAATAGACGCTACAGCACTGAGCCATATATACTGGTCGAACACGGTAACAAACTGTTCAAATGGAAACATGGGCAGGCCTTGCTGACCGCATGTCACGAGTTGTAGTCTGGTATGACCCGCATTGATCACAACTATATGTGGAGACACAAGACCATCCGGAACTATTTCTGCTTTCCATCTGCTCTGAAGTGGGTAATAGTGCGGATTGCATTTCTTATTTTCAATCTTTTCATGGCGATTGATCTCTTTAAAGCGAAAGCATTGTTCCATGTCTTGAAACTTTGCATTATATGAAGAATTTTGCATTGAAGCAGCCATTATTTTGTAAAGTGCTACTGAAAATCTAGTTTTCACTTGTGTTCCTGTCCCAATCTTCTGTTCAGAACGAGTTTTGTCTAAAAAATGTTTCCCGAAAATCATATCAGATTTTGAGAATTCCAAGATTCTACCAGATGCAGTTTGGTATGCTAATAGCGCAACAATATGAGCACTTAATGTTACAAATAGTTTAAAATCTAAGCTGTAAAACTCTATACCGTCCAGACAATTGCAGAATCTTACAATAGCTATTTTGGTGATTTTGTTTGTTTGCTTATCTGGGATTGCCTGTAGATACACAAAATTTCGTACTGGGTTGTAGTATGTATCGTAAAACATTTGCGGCTCTGTTAAGTCGTAAAACCAACCTCTAAAAAGTATAGTTGTATTAACTTTTTCTGTAGACCTTACTGTCATTATAACTACTTGAAACACTGGGAAGGACATTTCTCCCAGCAGAAACCTACTCTTTTGATGAACTATCGTGTATCTGGATATCCAAGCTGCGATGGGACGGTAGCTTAAAATCGTACTAGGAATTTGAAGGTGAATTTGTATGCCGCCGTACCATGGTTTGCTCAAGAGAAGTTTCTTTGGAAATGCAAATCCGTAAGCTGCTAAGTTATCAAGAACTTCCTCCCACGTTTGAAATAAGAAGTACGACGGACACACAGTGTGGTCATAAGGCTTCTTATTATAAACTGTAGAATAGTTGGCGTCTTTGAATATCCTTCCCGCCCAGTTGGTATGTCGTAGCACAACAGGAACTTCTGTCTTCTTAATGTTCACACCAAAGTAATTAGTTATGGAAACAAAAGACGTGCCATTTTGCAACAGTGGCCTAATTATATCGTTTAGGTTGTCTACTTGGTGCACTTGATTTATGTATGAACTAAAGTTGACATTGTCCAAAAGTTTGAATGGAATCTTGTCTATAAAAGAACAAATTCTTGTACTATTTTTTACTTGTTCTGCTCTTACGGAGCTTAAAAGCAATATAAAATATTTTATTGTCCAGAAACTCATCTTGTTTTTGAAATGTCTAACTTCTTGATTATTATTTTATTGACTCATCAATTTTTAATAATATGTATTTGCATATCTTTTGAACTGATGATAAAATTATCCCGTTAAATCAGCCATATCCCCTTATCACATACAATATTAAAAATGCTTAATCGTATCTAAATAAATCTTCTGAGTTAATATGGACAAACTAACTATGGAACTGAGCGATGTTTGAAAAACTATGGACAAGAAATACGGTTTAATTCAACTAAAATGCACTTTACAAGGTACTTTTACAATTTTACTTCAGTTATGAAAGGTAATTACACGAATTAGTTTTGTACCAAGTTAGTTTTATTAGTTTATACAATACTTCATGTGTTTTAGCATTTGATGGTATGCTTTCTGGTAGCCCTCGGGTATACCACTTTAGCCACCACTTTTGCTTTGACGCTATTGATATTATATTTAAATACGTAACCAACAACGTATCTTTAGGATCAAATTCTAGCGGAGCAAATCACTAATTGACGATTACAAATGTTGAGCTTATAAAGGCTTCTAACATTTGTGTAATTGTGAAATTGTAAGCTTTACAGAAACTACCTAACTACTCACTTCGACGTTTTATATTCTGATATACAATCCATATTTTATGACTTTCAAGCTTAATAATAAATTAATAAAACAATGCAAATGCGATTCAATCCATTGACACTAATTTTCTATTTGCTCTGGTTTAATTTTTAGTACATAAAGTTATTTATATACAAATATATTCTCGTGTATGAGGTAAATGAATGAACAATTTCGTGTGTTATTTAGAAAGTGCACTGCACTGTAGCTTATTGAGTATAAAGTTGAAAGCATAATATAATAACCAACTGTAGGTAACTCCATTTTTTGTTTGATTCTAATAAACAATGAAGTGTTTTTCTTTTTTTCCGATTTATAGTTTATAACAACAAGTGATAGCTACTTTTGCAATTAGTATTCAAATATTTACTTAGGAACGTTATATGTTTGCGTCTCTGTTTTTGAGAATGCTATTATAATACGCTCTCAAGAACAAGAAAACTAGCATGTGAAATTTAGTAATACATGTATGCTTGCATGCAAATATTTAAATTAAATTAATAGGGGCAACCCGTAATAAAACATTTTGCTGACTGATACATGGACAAATATCTATGCTGCGCAAAACCCAACCCGCGATGGAATTTGCATAAGCAATTTTTAATCATGATAAAGTAGATTTGAAAAGGTACATAGGCTTACAAGCAATTATAGTAGTTAACAGATAGTTTTATATACCACGAAATAGAATTTGAAATATTGAATAAGCAAAGCCCAGCAAATGGATATCTTACCCTTGGAATATACTTTGAAGTAAATCTTAAAGTGGCATATTAGTAATTCAAATTAAATTACTGAGTCAACTATATGTCGTTTTTACAAGACCTGAAAATGATGATTTCCAAAAAGCAGTGAAACACAACCTACCCGCATAATTAAAATTTACAAAAATCCTTATTTGCTGACTTTGTACTGTCTGATTGTTGATGAAGTTATCGTAATGGAATCCTTGCTTTTTGCTTAAACTTTTAAATTACTGCGTCGTTCCACAAAAATATCAGTTATAAGTATTAGTCAGCAAGCGTTTATTAGATAAAATGGTATTTATTGTATTAAGTAGCTGATATATAGTATATTTGGCACTAATATGTAGTATTAAGTAGCTGGTATAAATATTAAAATTTTTAATTTTTTTGTACATTTGCAAATCATATATTTCCAGTACCTTAAACCCTTGATGAGCCACACGCAACATAAAAAGAACGGTTTCCAGATAATTTTAACTATTTTTACTAATGATTCTGCGTTTTCTACTGCAACGGCAAATAAACTAATCGATAGCCCAACACCCCACAAGATAAATATTACTACCACGTTACCTTTCAAACTTGCACTTTCAGGTTGCTGAGCTTCATCGGTATCATCTGACCATGACAGTGTGCTGATTTTTGGTAGCCAGTCGACTATACCAGACTCAGCAAAGCGCCTGGTTTCAAGTAGCACCTTGTGTTCAACATAACCCTCAATTTTTATACCAATATTGATCTGACCCAAGTTTTCAGATCCTAAAGAAACTAATTTTAAATGTCTTTGTTTCAACGCACGAGCGTAAGTAGAAGCCTCGCTTTTGGTGAACACCATTGCGGATTTATTACATGCTGTAAGAGTGTTCAAATACAGTTGTTGTTCCTTTTGGTAGAATAAAGCTTTTACGTCCGGTTTGCGTCCAGCAATACGAATCCTTGCACCTGTTTTGTTACGAAACAAAGAAACGAGTTGCTGAAAAACATGTATCAAACCAGGATGAAGTGAAGAACCGTTGTACAGTTTGTTGAACAGAACAGCACCTGGTGAACTGGTTTGTTGCCAAGCTTTTCATGTGCAATATTTGTGTCTCTAACAACACTAGAGGCTTGAATAATTGTCTGTCTAAAGAAGTGGCGCTGGATTTTCCAAATTGATAGAATTAAATGACCATTACCTGCTATACTAATTTTACGCGCATGATACAGAGAATGTTTCATCACAAGCTCAGCAACACTGCTGTAAATAGTAAAGTTGTCTCTTTGCAGTTGTTCTAATGTCTTATAAAGAAGAGGCTTTCGTGGCAAAACCATTTTGTACACGTTGTCATTACGGTAAGCATTGCTAAGAACAAGACCACCCAAAATCAGTGCAGCAACTAAAAGTCGAAACTTGGGATTTTTTGCCGTATAAGACTGATATGGATCACCCTGCTCGATTAAAATTTTGACAAGTCGAAATATATTATCGTACCAGTGCATAGCATAGCCTCGGGTGGAGAAGTAGTTGGATATAATCACAGCCAGGGTAATAATTGCCATTAGAGCACTGAGCCATATGTACTGGTCAAATACGCTAACAAATTGTTCAAATGGAAACATGGGCATGCTCTCCTGGCCGCATGTCACGAATTGTAGTCTGGTATGACCGGCCTTCATCACAAGTATATATGGAGAGGTAAGACCATTTGGAGCTAAATCTGCTTTCCACCTGCTTCGAAGTGGGTAGAAGTGAGAATTGCACCGGTCCGGATCAATACTTCTATAGTGATTGGCATTTTCAAAGTAAAAACAATCGTCTATTCCTTTGAACTTTGCAATATATGAAATATTTTTCATTGAAGTAGCCATAATTTGGTAAACTGCTGTTGTAAACCGTGCTGTAAGTTGTGTGTGGTCTCCGTCTCCGTCCTTTGGGTTGGGACCTTTCTTGTTTAAAAATGTTTTCCCAAATATCAAGTTAGATTTAGGAAATTCCACAATTCTCCCAGTTGCAGTTTTATATGCATATAGTGCAATCATGTGAGCATTGGACTTTATGAATTTTTTGTAGGCTAAATTGTAAATTTCTACATTGTTTCTACAGTTACATGGTCTAACTATAGCTATTTTGGTAGTTTTACTTACCCCCTTATCTGTGACTACCAGTAAGTAGACAAAATGTCGTACTGGATTGTATGTGTTCCGGAACATATTAGGTTCGGTTAAGAAATAGAACCAATCTCGGAAAAGTTTGGTTGTATTATGGTTTACTGTAAACGTTTCTGGGATTATAACCACTTGAAAGACGGGAAGGGACATTTCTCCCAGAAAAAATACGTCTTTTCGCTTGTACGTATATCTAGAGACCCATATTGAAATCGATTCCAGGACCCCCAGAGGAACTTGAAGATGAATTAGAATGCCGCCGTACCATGGTTTGCTCAAGAGAAGTTTTTTTGGAAATGCTAATCCGTAAGCAGATAAATTATCAAGTACCTCTTCCCACGTTTGAAACAATAAATACGACGGACATACATTATGGTGTGTCTTATTATAAACCGTAGTGTAGTTTGCTTCTTTAAATATCCTTCCCGCCCAGTTGGTATGTCGCAGCACAATTGGAACTTGTGTCTCTTTGATGTTCACACCAAAGTAATTAGTTATTGAAACAAAAGACGTGCCATTTTGCAACAGTGGCCTAATTATATCGTTTAGGTTGTCTACTTGGTGCACTTGATTTATGTAAGAAGTAAAATTGGCTATTTCCAAAACTCTAAATGGAATTTGGTCCACAAAAGAGCAAACCCTTGAGTCACTTTCTACTGATTCTACCGCTTGACATATGAAGTTTATAAATAATACAAAATATTTGACGGCCGAGAAAGTCATTCTGGTTTTCGTTAATTAATCCGTTAGGATTTTTGCTTTCTCTACATTGTTAGTTATATTTGGAGCGTATAAATCTTTGCTATTTTAAATGAGGTTTACAAAAGGGGTGATGGAAATTCAGCATGTAAGATCCTAAACGATTGTTAAAATTGATTGAAGAGATTTTATAGTTGTAAATACATCTTAATTTATAAAAACCAATTTATCGAAATAACATGTCATGTGACGATAGGTTTAATTAAAGATTAAATTATTGTAAAGAGTAATTATTAGGATTAAAGATAGATAATTACTAAATTGCCTTTCGTTCTCGTAAATAGCCATTTTATTTCACATTTAGTTCACGATTAAACAAATACACCAGTCCTGTGTAACGAACAACGATCTTCTAAGACTTTCTGTGCGACAAATTAGGATAGTGAGTAGAAAGAAATAGCCACTAAGGGACAGTAGAGTTTAATTTCCATGTTATTTAAAGGGAGTTTATGATTTATGGAGATTGTATGTTAAACCCTTAAGGGCTATACTGTCCTGTATTATTTATTTTAAAGAGTCTCCCCATTGATTCTTATGTATTCCCCCGGTTTCCCCAGACCCGGGTTCGGAGGGGTATACTGTCCCATGTATAGTTTACTGTCCCTCTCAGTTAACTATGGGAAATTGTATAAGGGTCCTTCACATATTTTATTATATAGTCTTCCGGTTTCTCCAGACCCGGTTGCGGAGGGGTATGCTGTCCCATAAATAGTTGTGTCCTTTACAGGTGAACTATGGGAAATTGTATAAGGGTCCATGGTCCATACAGTCCCATAAATAGTTGTGTCCTTTACAGGTGAACTATGGGAAATTGTATATACTTCCTCCAGAGGCGGATTGGATATCTCGGTTCTCTGTGAAAGTCTCCAGAAGTATCCCCAGTCTCCTATAATTACGCGTTTTTTGTATTGGAATTTTATATAGGACTTTAAGGCCATTATGTTAGGTTGAATATGACATACTATTTAACAATTATGAATAATATTTAACCTAATATTTGCAATATTATTCTTGTATCGTTTACTATTGTAAAAAAGGCCACTTGAATATTCCCGCAGACTCGTGGGAAAAAAGTGGGGTATTATGCAACATTGCATTCTGATGCTATAGATGATAGTTTTATTATGCGCGGTCAGGTGGAGTGGGAGAGGACATTGAGAGAACCCGCACACTTGCAGTATCGCTACAGTAAACATCCCTAATACTACCATGTTGGAATCAGATTTGAGTGATAAAAACTTGCATTTTCCGGCGAGGCGTTCTGAACAGAATAATTAGCATAAAAATTTGTAATTGCGATAATTTTGTTCTCCACAAAGCATAGTTGTGGGGATCTAAACAGTTTTTCGAAATTCAATTTCTAACTATTTAAAAAAATATTTTAAAATAACCAATTTTTCATATTTCAAAGTATACATTTTGAATGTAGACCAAATCAATGCACCATGCAATTTTGATTGAATGTAAAAGTGAATTTGCCCCCCAGTTTAAACTAAGCATGACATGAGTGACTGAATTCGATGAACGAATGATGAATGAAATGACTTGACACACATTTATTTCGGATTTAAAGTATTTTTATTCATGACAGTTTAAAAATTTATATAATATAATTTGTGCATAGATGGTTTCGGTCTTATGCCCATTGACCCAATTTGTTTCAAACAGCCAGATACATCGAGATTTTCTGGTCATCAGTAATGTCAGGGCGGATCATCTAATGACCACTTAACATTAGACCCACTATGCTCGGGCCCCGGCTAGTCCGGCCTAACTATTATTTTTACATTTTTATATACAATTTTTACAACTACTTCTACATTACATACTAAACAATTTACTTAATAAACACGCCATTGTTGTTATCAATCTCCATAAGTCGGGTTCGTACCATGTACACAATAACATGTACATTGTCTGACAAAGCTGAAGAAAACTCACAATGCACACGAAGAGATCCTTCGCGGTTAAGGGTGAATCTGTCATCTTTAGTCGCATTATTTAAATCAAAAGCAATTAAGCATGCTCCCTTGTTGAGAAATTCGTCTGGGGAGATTGAGTGACCGGTTCTAGAATCTGGCATAAAGTTGAAAAGCTGGGAGTACGCACGTAAATACTGTTTCTTGTCTGCATTCAGCTTTATCTGATTATACAGCTGCGGCTCCCCATCCAGCGTCACAGATATCGATGAGAGTTTGCTATTTTTGAAAAAGAAAGGGGACTTTGTTGGTATCCCTGCATACGCCTTTGAATCCACAAATCCAATTATTACTGCATCAGGGGCTGGTCCCATACTCAAAATGTCAGAATCTTTTCGCAACTGTCCTGATGTTATAGCATACGTTACCACGTTGAAATCTTTGAAGGGATACTCTAGCCGCATTCCATTTTTTATATCGTCGTTGAGTTGCTTTACCACTGCACTGTTAACAACACATCTGCGAACTTGAAGGACAGCTTCCTCAATTTCAATGTTATCTGAAAAGACAGTTCCAATTGCCGGGGCTGCTCCCAGTAAACAAAATGTATTTGGTGATCTTCGTAATGTTATTCTCAGTGACTCTTTTGGGTGAAGCATTCTATCCTGCTGGAAAAGTCCATGTGCAAGTTGCCCCAATACCTCAAAATCTGTCCCAATGGATTTCAATTCTTTGTAAGTTTTGTTTTCCTCTGACGATGCTTCCTCAATATCCTCTTTAAACATTCGCTCTGCGCTTAATCTGGTCCTCAGTGAATCACTACCACTGGAGATTATCCTATTGATGAATGCCTCATAGGGAAAATTGTTGCTTCCTTGTGTAACTGGCACATTGTTAACTTGAACATCGAGGTTGGAAAACAGTGCTCCAAAAGGAAAATTTCCCACAACTGTCTTTGAGTCACTTGCAAGTGCCGTTCCACTTCCGCTTTTTATGGAGCAACGCAAGTAAAGCCATATATTACTCAAATCTGTAAAGTATTTCAGATTGGAGGGGACATGGAATTCTAGCGGTGTTGTTGGTGAATTGAGTGAACTGACGGGAAAGTAGTCCTCAACAATATTTTTCACAACTGTAACGTCTGTTGGGGGCAGTGTGGTAAGGTTAAGGGAGGAGCTATAGTAGGCTGTTGACTTTAGCCTCTGCTCCTCAACATTACGTTGTACTGCTTTATCCATCCTATCGTCTTTTCTTTACTGCCTTTTTTGCTGCGACCTTCTTTTTATTAAATTTGGGCTTTAAACTACGGGATTTCTTCTTCTTGACTACCCTTTTTGGCTGTCTGCTCTTCTTGACCTTCTTTCCGGAACTGACCGGTTTACGGGTTAATTTGCCCTTAAATACCTTTCTCGGGGCTTTCCTTTTTTTAATGGGAAATGCACGTTCAGGGGTGGACCTGTTTGACATGGACCTGGGGCTATGTGAAACATCCAAAGGTATTAAATCCCTTGCTACTTGGTGTTGCATTTCTCCGGTCACCTCCATTTTGCAGTCCCCATTTCGTCGCAAGTTATCTCCATGCTTATTGTTGTCTCTTTCTGAAATTTAGGGTAACTACTGTAGGTTCTTCTGTAAACGCCAAATAATCGTTGTTATCGGGACGAACACTAATTGTTATATGATCAATTTTGTCCACTGTGACTGGTTTATATACCAGTGAAGTGGGACGATACGAAATTTCCTGAAATTCTTCATTATCTTTTCTATCGACCAACGCCAAGATTGGAAATTCTCTACCAGCAAAATACTGGTTCTTAATTAGATTACAGAGTATTAGCAGTTTGGAACAAGTTCGTGGTTGCTGGGTTATGAATGGGTAGTTCTTAATTGTCTCCATTGGGTTCAAAATTCCTGCGGGAACTTTAATACTTCCTTCTCCACTAAAGACAAAGTGGTCATCAAGACCCAGATAGTTATTTAAAAACTTGCTAAGTTGCATTCTCACCAATCTGGGTTTTAGGTTAAATTGTATTACTTGTTTCCTTTTTCTCACTGCCAATGACAAATCAATGCCTTCAGCCGTCATTTCAGTCACTATAGCAGCGCATATAGTAGTTAGTCTCGGGAGTCCCATGAATGAAGAGGCGTAGCTTCCATCAGGGTCCAGTTCAATAGTTTTTTTATCGACCAAAAACATTGAAACATCCGCAATCCACTCATCCTTATTTATACTGTTGTAAAAGGTTTCGTCTGGTATGAGATCGCTTTCCGTTGTTCCCCTTGGAAACACTTGCTGACTAAATCCCAGTATTCTGTTGAGCGGCTGGGGAACTTTAAACTGGTATGGTTCTAATATTGTCGATGTCAAGTGGGTTTTTTTTATTACTGGTTTTCCACCTACTTGTTCAAACTCGGGTTCCACCTTAACATTAAAGCCTTCTTTATGTAGGTAGTAATCTAAAACGGTGATAAAGTTGCTGTACTTACTCTCCCATTTTGACACACCCAAAGAGCTAAATGCAGTGTGGTAGTATGTAATTTTGTGATCCCCTCTCTCCTTGTTAAAGAAGGGCTTGGTAGGGTCACCATCATTTGGGAAATCAATTAGTCCCTCCCCCTCTCTTGAGAACCTATCCCATAAAGTAGCATTTTCCAGTGCTACTTCATAGTCTTTTAGGCTAACTTCAGAAGGAAACACGTTGGAAAAATGTTGATGGGTATTATATCCAAAAAAATCAGTATTTTGGTTACTGACCAAAGTGTAGCTAAACGTGGAATCCATTTTTATTACGCAATGTCGTGATCTGCATAACCCAACTCGTCGTCTACAAACGATGAACTGACGGGTTTTCCGTCAAGTGTCTCCAATTTATAGGCTGGTACGGGAAAGCTTTCAGGGATGAGGGATGCTACTCTGAAAACTTCGTCGCTAAATGACTGCTCATAACCCTTTTGGAATGTTAATCTGTTTTTGGCGACTCGAACTTTGTCCCCAACGGAAAACTTGGGGGTGGGACGGGGAAGCTGAGCAATTTTTGCATATAACCGATGAAACACTTCATCCAAATCTTTCGGTTTTATTGCATTTGGCTTAAATCCATGCGCTGAATGGGGGGTACTATTGTAGGTGGAAACAATACGGGGTAATATGTCTACCCAATTTTTAGTGTTTTCATGAGTAAAATATTTAAATAAAAGGGTTTTAATTGTCCTAATTACCCTTTCACACATAAATGCCTTTCGTTTGGTACGTGACACATAGTGTATAATATCATTCTTTTGGACTATTTTTTGGAAACTTTTACCCAAAAATTCTAAACCTTGATCTGTGTACAGGAAGCGAGGCGTCCGCTTTGCTCGTTTCAGTATTGTTTCAAATGCGGTGGAAACCTGATCCGCTGTCTTTTTCTTTACTGGTTCCACAAATAGCTCTTTTGTAAACGCATCCAAAACAACAAGAATCCAAGAAAACCCATGATTTTGGCGTGAAAACTTTTGAAAATCAATTAAATCTCCACAAAAATGTTCTCGTGGACCTTTCACTATCAATTTTCTCGTTTTATACTTTCTCCTAGCCGGCTTGTGCACAAAAAAGCTGTATATTTTGCTCAATTGCTTTTCAGTATCTCTTATATTTTTAAGTCCTCTGGCTTTGACAAAACCATGTAAAGCTTTTAACGCCGCCGGGTCGGAGTAATTTGACCAAGCTCGCTTCACATAGTTGGTATCCATTACTCTAAAGTTAACACATAAAACAGTGCTTCTCGCAAAAGATAGCAAATTACACTTGCTATAATCGGAGTAAGATGATAGTTGTTCTTCTTAATTATGTTAAATATGTTCCGTAACTTTTTGTGTCTTCTTAAGGCAGGGTGCTTCGGTTTAAACAACCGTTGATTTTTTGCAAAATTTATGACGTCAATAATGGACTTAATATCTTCTTTGCTAGCAGTTTCCAAGAGTTTGTCTCTCTTTTTGCCAGTAGCTTTTACTAAATGTAGAAGAAAATCGTAATTTTGAATTATATTCTCCATTCTAGTTTACTTTAGCACTCATCACTGAACACTTCACTGCTTCACTGCTGTTAAAACACTAAATAAATATCTACAAACTCTTCTTTTTATACCGCTCTGGAAACCCATACGGATAACTGTCAATATTTCCTTTGGCCCACACTCGATGGTCGTCTTTGGCGCTAAATATTACTTTTGTCATCTTTTCTCTGGTGACTTGTTGGTTTTTTGAGCGTAATGTGCCAAACTCCTGTGACGTTTCCTTGTTATCTCCAACGGCTTGTTGATAGACAGAGTGAGGTGTGCGGAACTTTCTGGATCCCCCCTTGGGCACATTTGTACATTTCTCACATGAGAGAGAATTATCCGCATTTGTAACAAGACAGTCCTGACATTTGTTTAAAATTGAGTACACCTTTGATTTTAGTCCAACATATTCAAGTGGATATGGGTGTTCAATTTTCAGTAAGCCAGGTTCCTTTGCCCTGCTTGTATCGTAAAGCGGATGATGTTCTGGTAAAGTTGAAAAATCAAAAAGCCTAGAATTTGCACGCAAGTCTTCTATAAATGTGCAGTTCGGATCTTTGATTTCTAATACTAAACTGTCTGTTTCACTTGCGCATACTCTCATTCTATCACGAAAGTAGGGTTTTAAAATGTACACTGTTTCGTACATGTGCAATTTTGCTAATTCAAGTACAACAAAAGATACCAAGATATTTTTGTTTAGTACATTTTTTGGCTTCTTTAAGTATATTAAACTCACATCAGAAGATACCACTTTGACGTCGACAAAATTGTGTTTGGCCAATTGCTTTTTAGCATGGGCTTGTGTTGTACTACAATATACATTCAAGTTATTGTTAATTGATAAAAACTTTCCAAAAACCATGTTCCCAAGAAGTTTTGATATTTGCTGGTAAAACTTATCAGGTGTTGTTTTTCGGATATTTACGTTTTTTTCAATGAACGGCTTTAGGTATGGGGCAACACGAAATTCAATAACGTCATGCACACATTGCAAAACCATGCCGTGACGGAGAAAAAACTGAAGCAATGGGTAATAAATTGCCTTTCTTTTTTTGGGACGCTGAGTTAACAGCAGCGCATGTTTTCCAGGTTGGTTACTGAGAGATATTTCTTCATCATAGTCGTCCACTTCTACCCATTGACCATTCTTATCGCGAATATGTTTTGTGGGGAAAAAAGGGAAATCTTCAGTGTATGGTTTTATGGCATCCGGATATTCAAGAGACACTACAAGAATCCACCCCTTTCCTTCATTGCCATTGAGTTTTAAAATTTTCTCAAGAGTAAAGTTGCTTACTTCCTGTTTAGATAGAAAATGATAGTCTGAAACTGGTAGATCTTTCAATAAACAGGACTGGTATAGCGAATTTACGTCCACAATTAGTATTTCTGTTCGCTCTTCTGGATTAACATTTTTATGGCCAAGTCGTTCTGTATTTGCTTTAACAACTCGTTTGGAAACATGTGACACTCCGCCCCTGATATTATTTAGTATTATGTTTACCAATCTTGGATCTGACGGTATCTCAAAACGGGTCCTCGCATGGTACGTAGCTGCACTGTACGCGTACGCTGCCAGAGATACGTCATAAAACGGCGTGAGTTGAAATTGTTGAAATACATAGCTGCCAAACTCTTCCATAATAGCAGCTGTGTGTGTCACTCTTAATTTCAAATGCAATAAGCCATAATCTTCCATGGTTGCACATTTTTGTGCAAACAAATTTTTGCATTCTTCATATTCCTGGTCGTCCAGTTGCTTATCTAGTAGTAAATCTATAAATTCATTTTGTGGTGGTAATTCTTTCTTTTTACGCTTTTCCAAGGTAAACCACAAATGAGGAAAGAAGCAGTTTTTTGTCATTGTTTCTGCATCCAAGATATTTTCAAACACTTTCTGCCAGTCCCTTCCTGTTTTTCCAACTACCCAGTCTTTGAGGTTGTGTAATGGAAAGTCCAAAAACCTACTACTATCCAGCAGTTTCAGCTTTTTGCTGAACATTATTGAAACAAATTCCTCGTTGGATCTGGGTGTGATGATTATATTTTTTGCGTGATATGACTTTATGTTCTGTATAATCATATGCATGCCAAGTTTAGATTGTGTGTGTGAAAAGAGAGGAACATAGCCCAGATATTTTATTTTCAGGTTGCAATTGTTGCACACTGCTTGAACTGCATAATCAAGAATGTGGTGAGAGTGATGTCGTACTTTTTTATTCTCTTTGGTAAAACCGGTTTTGCAGACAAAGCATTCACTTGCTGCATCAAAAGCTTTTTTCTCTTGCTCGGTCATTGCCGGCATTGGCAATGAATCAACTGACATTTTTTCACCATAATAATCCGCTAAGCGAATAACATAGTTTAGAAATCGGGGAACCGCATCTTCTCCCACATAAAAGTCATGGTCGTCTACTTCTCCATTTGGTCCAATTACAAGAAGACCGTAGCCCGAAGCTTGAAGTGTTTGCCCGTCATTTCCATTATAAAGAAAATCTGCATACATGCGATAGGGTGGAGGCAATAACTTATGAAAATCGCGGAATTTAAACCACTTTTTTTCACCCACTGGCATTTCTAATGCATCACAAGTATCCAACGGACATTTGTGTTCTTTATACCGTACTTGAAATCCTTGCAGGCAGTAAGGACAAAACCACTTTTTGTGCTCGCCCATCTTACCAAGAAAACTCGACATGTCCCTAATTAGCACAAAGTGGCTATCGTGTCCCTCTTGCAACAGCAACAAATTGACATGACGTGTTTCATCAACATGCTCTTTTGTTACGCGTGTTGGATATATCGAGTTATCATCTTCGTTGAACTTCCACACGGTGATAGTTACATTGTTTAACTTCTCCCATTCTGTCAGTTTACGCAGTTCAACTCCATTAAGCATTTCAGTAAAATCAAGCAAATTATTTTTCTCCACATATTCAATAATGTGTGTGTATGATTCAGGCTGCTCCATTTTACTTTTTAGAAATTTTCTGTTTCGAGGTGATAAACTACTGCTTGGAGTGTTTGGATATTTGTCCAGCTTGATAAGATCGCCGTATAATGCTGCCAAAACACACAACCGGAAGCAGTCTGTTTCAGTTTTAATATTTAGCAGCCCGTGTCGATGTTTGAGTTTTTCCGGAAGCGGTATGAACCCTCTTGCAAGCACAGGTGTATACAGTCCAATGTAAACTTCCAGAGAGAAAATGCTTTCTATTTTTACACCACTCGCCCCTTCACAGATCATTCTGATAACGTTGTCAATATAAACCAAACAGGATAAAATACCCTCTTCCACAAAATCAGCACTCTGAACTATAGTAAATGCTGAAGGAAAATGCATTACTTTGCTCTCCTGGCTCTTTAGGTTGGTGGTGTTGGCGGCGAATATCAATTTAAGTCGTATACCGTTGTATGCATGCACAAAATTTAGCACTATCTTATGTAAATCATTGTATACACGATCAAGTGCATCAAATATGTCCAATATTTTTTTATCCTGGTACTTGTGTTGCAGTATTTTTATTATCCCTCCGTTAGCTCTCGTCGTTTCTTCAAACACTGTGTCTGCAATATTGACTTCTGGAACCGGTTCTTCAGTTTTTTCGTTCTTGCACTTGTGCTTGGCCTTGTTTTCAACCCTGCATTTGCATTTGTGGCACGCATGCTTCTGTGCAACATGCAAGTCTAAGTCGGAGTAAACTTTGGACGAATAACTGCATCCGGTGTACAAACACTGGAAATTTTTGTCTGGTTTTTTCAGCCCATACTTCATGGACATGTTCCGCTTAAGGGTGTTTTTTGCTGGAAGTCTTTTTGAAGTTGGTTTGTGTCCTACTCTAGGAATAGGGGTTTCTGCCAATGTTTTCTTCCTTTTTGCCATGATGAACAATTTTATGTAAATGCTTAAACGGTATCAACACAATACACACAATGTTAGTTGGTAATCCTAGAACAGGATTTTCAATATTATTACGTTTAAATAAATCTTTCTGTTTACGCGAACAAACACGAACTGCTTTCTGTTTCGCTTTCTTAGGTTGACTGACTGCAATTTTCACTTGTTCATTTGATTATATGCTGATAATACATAGGGACCGATGTTGTGGTACATGTATTAGGGTGAAGCGGATGCAGATAGAAAATAATCCGTTTTGACTAGTATAAAAACCTAAGTGAGAAACTTATTAATAGCATGAATAGTAGGCCATGTTTAAATATTTTTTAAAAATACTTTAAACTGAAATTTCAAAAAACTGTTTAGATTCCCAAGACTATGGTTTGTGGAGAAGAGAATTATCGCAATTAGAATATTTTATTTAAAACATTCTGTTCAGGGGGCCTCGCCGAAAAATGCAAGTTTTTATCCCTTCTGCTTGATTCCCATATAAAACACATGGTACGTTTGTGGAAAAATCGGCCATTTTTTAAAAATTAAAATTAAATACTATTAGATGGAATTTCAAAAAACTGTTTAGATCCCCAAAACTATACTTTGTGGAGAACAAAATTATCGCAATTACAAATTTTTATGTTAAATATTCTGTGCGGGAAGCCTCGCCGAAAAATGCGTTTTTATCACTCAAGTCTGATCCCAGCTTCAATAACATGGTAGTATTACGGATGAAAACATGTCTTTAGTACCCTTGTGTTGCTTATTGTAGGGATACTGCAATTGTGCGTGTTGTCTCAGTATCCTCCCCCACTCCACCTGCACGCGCACGATAAAACTATCATCTATATCACGAGAATGCAATGTTGCATAATGCCCCACTTTTTTCCCACGAGTCTGCGGGAATATTCAAGTGGCCTTTTATTACAATAGTAAACGACACAAGAATAATACTGCAAATATTAGGTTAAATATTATCCATAATTGTTAAGTATTATGCCATATTCAACCTAACACAATGGCCTTAAAGTTTTATATAAAATTCCAATACAAAAAAAACGCGTAATTATAGGAGACTGGGGATACTTCTGGAGACTTTCACAGAGAACCGAGATATCCCATCCGCCTCTGGAGGTGATATATACAATTTCCCATAGTTCACCTGTAAAGGACACAACTATTTATGGGACTGTATGGACCATGGACCCTTATACAATTTCCCATAGTTCACCTGTAAAGGACACAACTATTTATGGGACAGTATACCCCTCCGGAACCGGGTCTGGAGAAACCGCAAGACTATATAATAAGAAATCTGAAGGACCCTTATACAATTTCCCATAGTTCACCTGTAAAGGACACAACTATTTATGGGACAGCATACCCCTCCGGAACCGGGTCTGGAGAAACCGGAAGACTATATACTAAGATATGTGAAGGACTCTTATACAATTTCCCATAGTTCACCTGGGTGGGACAGTAAACTATACATGGGACAGTATACCCCTCCGAACCCGGGTCTGGGGGAAACCGGGGGAATACATAAGAAACAATGGGGAGACTCTATAAAATCATTAATACAGGACAGTATAGCCCTTAAGGGTTTAACATGGATTCTCCATAAACAAAAAAGTCCCTTTAAATAACATGCAAATTAAACTCTACTGTCCCTTAGTGGCTATTTCTTTCTACTATAGTGCATAACTCAATCTTGCCATTTTAGTTTGAAACCGTACACAATCCTTTCGTCAAGTAAAGATGGGAACAATATGCAAAATACTCGTTCGTTCTAATCAAGCTGAAGTAAGTAAGGTGAAGTATTTTTGAAGAAGCTTTGTTCTTTCTAATGATATATATAAAACTAAGCTTTAATTAAACTTTCATACATTTCACAAGGTACTTTAGGGCGTGTAATTGCGCAAAAGTGGCTTTACCATAGTAATAGGTTTACTCATACTGTCATACTTACCATATTTTTCAAATTTCATGACAGGCTATCTGTCTGTTTGGTATTCACTATTTTAACATCAATGCTATCAATATTGTATTAGAATACTTAAAAAGCCGTATGCTTAAAAACGCATTCCAGCAGAGTAGATTAAAATATTTAGATAACAATAAGCAAATTCTGACATTTATGAAAACTGCTAGGATGAACAATGTTTTGCAGCCCCAGGTCGTCAAAATTGGCACACATGTACACTTTTATATTGTGAATTCAAAAATAGTATTGTTTTGGTTTCAGGGTGACGATGTCAATATAAAATTGATGACCAAATGTGACCATTTTCATAGTATTCGAAGAATACTCGGATTTTTGTAATTTTTTGAAGATAACTTTTGTATGCATCAAAATCTGGAAAATCGCCGGGATGCCCATCCTAGAATATTTATTGTTTGTTTTAACAAAACATACCTCAAGACGAAATTCGGTTCCATGGTGGAGATATTTGGAGAAATGTATGGACAAGTATACCGAACTTGACAGAATCCATCGTGCCAAAAGTAAGAGAATGCTGTTTTGGTCTGCGTCATCCAAACTGTCTAATTAATATACCAAATTATAGCCAATGAAAAACGACGGGATCGTATTTCTCAGTTTTTTGAAATACACACTAAAAAGAAAGTTATGACCATATAAGTGAAACTTTCCATTTTGTCCAAAAATCCACCACTTTGTAAATATGATCATAACTTGTGCCAATTTTGACGAAAATCGGAGAAAGTGCCCAAAATTTGTGAAAATCACCAAAACTCCTTCTCCATGTTGAATATGGTGTAGAGTGAGTTCAAGTAGTAGCAGGTTGGAAAAGTTTAATCATATAAAGTATTTTTGTCATGAGGTACTCATCTTTGCTATATAGGATTAATATATTAAAATTTAAGTGATTTTAAACTTTTTAGCAATATGTTGTGTGGGCTGCTCTAAGTTTTTCTAAACAACTTAACCAGAATACCTTGGACAGCTTTAGTATTATATAGAGAGTATTAATTAATTATTAAACAAAAGTAAATCCCTCACAGATAGGCGTGGAAAAGCTACCACAGCAAGCAAATTCATGCCAAGCATTTGTTCAATATTTTGAAGTACATCCAAAAACCAAGCGATTAAAAGTATAACTTAAAACACAAAGTCAGTTTTCATTATCTTTTCACTGTTTTATATGAAATTAAAATGAAAATTTGCAGAAAACCGGTAAAGTACATTTGGGTTGCGCAGTTTAATCTTGATGAGTTTTTATAACACTTAATCTCCTTCTGTTGTTTTTAGTTTCTTGTTGGACTTTCATAATGAAATATCTGCTTTTTTGCTTAAATATTTGTAAAAGGCATACTTTATACCGTGTGTTTTCTGCTACTAGTTAAATATTAGAAAACTTTCCAATGTATTGGAAAATGAGATATTTACATAACCTTAGGCTTTTTATGAACCCTTCGCAACATAAAAGGGACCTTTTCAAGATATACCTAACTACTCTTGCTAGTTTTTCTGCGCTTTCCATCGCAATAGCAAATATACTAATAGATAGTCCAGTACCCCACAATATAAATATGACCACCACGTTGCCCTTCAAGCTAGCACTTTCAGGTTGTTGAGCATCTGCATCATCTGACCATGACAGTGTACTAATTTCTGATAACCAATCAACTATTCCTGACTCTACGTAGCGCCTAATTTCCATTAGGACCTTAGGTAACACGTAGCCCTCAATCTCAATACCAAGGTTTGTCTGGCCCAAGTTTTCAGATCCCAGTGAAATATATTTTAATCCTTTGTATTTCAATGCAAGAGCGTAATTTAAAGCCTCGCTTTCTGTAAACACCATAGCAGTTTGATTACACGGTGAAAGTGTATCTAAATACAGTTGTTGCTCTTTCTCATAAAACAAATCTCTCAGGGAAAGTTCTGAATTACTGTTAGCCCTAGTCTTTGTGTGATTCTGAAGCAGTAAAGCAAGTTGTTGAAAAATACTTAACAAACTTGGATGTAGAGATGAACCATTATACAAAGTATTAAGTAATATTGCTAGTTCAGACGTGTTCTTATAAGAAAAATGTTTAAATGCAAGTCTTGTGTCCGCGACAATACTAGTTGCATCAATAACAGGTATTGGAAAAACCGAAAATAGCTTCCAGGACAGAATATTGTGTCCCATTTGACCTACAGATAGATTTAACGGATACTTCAGAGATTTCATCATTCTAAGATCACCCACCTTGCTGTAAATAGTAAAGTTGTCTCTTTGCAGTTGTTTCAATGTCTTATAAAGAAGTGGCTGTCGTGGCCAAACCATTTTGTACACGTTGTCATTGCGATAAGCATTGCTAAGTACCAAACCACCAAGAATTAGTCCAGCAACTAATAGACGAAACTTGGGATTTCTAGCCATATAAGATTGATATGGATCGCCCTGCTCTATTAGGATTTTGACAAGACGAAATATGTTGTCATACCAGCGCAGAGCATATCCCCTGGTAGAAAAATACGACGATATAACGACAGCAAGAACAACAATTGACGCTGCAGCACTGAGCCATATATATTGGTCGAATACACTGATAAACTGTTCAAATGGAAACATGGCCAAACCTTGCTGACCACACGTCACAAATCACAGTTTAGTATGGCCCGTTTTGATCACAAATGTATATGGAGACGTAACACTATAAGGAATGTTTTCAGCTTTCCATCTGCTCGCAAGTGGGTAATGGTATGAACTGCATTTTCAAGAGTCAATTCTTTTAAACCGATTGTCCTTCGTCAATCGATAACAATTTCGCATACCATTAAATGTGACAACATATGAAGCATTTTTCATTGCAGTAGCAAAAATTTTATAAAATGAAACTGCAAATCTTCTCACATGTTGTGTCGTTTTGGCAACGTGCTGGTTGTGATCCTTTATGCGTTCCAATTGCGGACTGTTGCCAGGAATCATTTCAGAAGAATCAAATGTCAAAATGCTTTCAGTTAAGGTTTGATATGCAAGCAGTACAATTTGGTAAGTATTTAGTGTTCTAAATTTCTTCGAAGTTATATTGTACATCTCTAAGCTGTTTTTGCAATTACATGGTCGGACAATAGCCACAGTGGTTACCTTGCCTGTACGCTTATTTGCGGTTGCCAGTAAATAAACAAAATATCTTACTGGATTATATTCGGTGGAATAAATTTTTTCGGATTCCATTAAGTCGTAAAGCCATTCTTTAAACACATTAATTGCATTAATTCTTTAATTGCATTAATATTTTCTGTGGGTTTTTGTGCTATTAAGACAACATGAAACACAGGAAATGACATTTCTCCCAGAATATATTTTCCATTTTGAGATTTCGTATATTTAGACACCCAGAATGAAATAGTAGGTTCCAGAACCTTTACAGGAACTTGAAGATGAATTTGTATGCCGCCGTACCATGGTTTACTCAATAGAAGCTTTCTTGGAAATGCAAATCCGTAAAAAGATAAATTATCAAGAACTTCCTCCGACGTTTGAAATAATAAGTATGACGGACACACATTGTGGTATTTATAGCTCTGATTATAAACGTTAGTATAATTGGCTTTCTTAAATAATCTTCCTGCCCAGTTTGTATGTCGTAGCACAACAGGAATTTCTGGTTCTTTGATGTCAACACCGAAATAGTTAGTTATGGAAACAAAAGTTGTCCGATTGTGCAGCATTGGTCTGATTATATCATTGAGGTTTTTGATTGTGTATATATAGTTCAAATATGAGCTAAAGCTGATTTTTTCTAGAATCCGGAACGGGATTTGGTCTACAAATGAGCAATTTCTTGTTTGGTTCTTTATTTGCTTCGTCTGAAAGCTTGCAAAATAAAACACCTGCAGTAGCACCAAACGTTGTAAATGTGTCCACAGCATGTTTTGTAGAGAATGGTTTTGTCAGAAGTTAAGAATTTGTTCAGATTACTGCACTGTTCGAGTATTTTCAAGCATGGGTCCCTGGTTAGAAGTGTTGCAATTTTAATGTATTTTGTGCCGTAGGTTAGATACACCGTTAAATTTGAGTGTCTCTATTTGTTAACGTAACGTCTGTCTGAGTCTGGGTACCTTAAGTTTAATCAGAATAAACGGCTTATAACAAGTATATCAAACTGAATTTATTGCTGTAACATTTTTTAATTAAAAAGCTTTATGCACGACCAGCACGAAAGTGGATTTTGCTCGTGTATTATGCCAACATCATTTTGCACCTTTATAATAACATTATATAAAACACGCTTATAATAGAAACTAAGTTTGCCAAATGAACTAAAATCTTAGATTATCTGCAGTCTGAACACAATATAGGTATTTACTAATATTCCTTTTTTCCAAGCTTAACCGCTGGTCGGGTCTTTAAATGTAAATGCAAATTTTTTGTTCAACGTTGACGTATGTTGTAGTAACGCAATAAAATCGTCAAAAGCAACCTGTATGATTAAGAGAGTTTAGAATACTATGACACACTATGATACTGAAATGCATTGTTAAAGTTTACACCAGTTTATTAAGGCAAAGACCCTTCTGCGTTAGATTATACGCTTAGAACGGCCAAGAAATTCTGAAACGATTGCTGTTCTAATCTGAAGTATTAAGTATTTCTCGTATTTTAAATTTTGAATAACTGTGGTATTTGGCTGCATTACACTAAGAAATTTCTTTACAAATAACATATCGTAGTGGTATGGAACAGTTTGAAAAGATTACAAGTTTCTTTAACACGCGAACATTATTGATCTTTAAAATACTGCATGTAAAAATACTTTTGGTGGTACTTTTGCTGACCAGGAATAAGCATTACTTTGGAGCAGTAGTTAGATACCACAAATAGTAAAAAACGTTCAACTATTTAGTGCACAGTTTAATTTTGTTAAATGATATTTTTATGATCTTATTTTAAAAGTTTTGGATTGCTTGATGATGTTTCCTAGAAAAATCTGGATTAAATAACTATCAATTGTTTACAAATTTAGCATATTATCTACATTATAACGCAGCTGAGAACAGTGAAGTATCAATCTAGCATTGATTTTGTTGTATTTGTCTGTCTTTCTGTGTGTGTCCATGAACACGATACATGCCAGATCCTTTGTCAGAATCAGACCAAATTTGGTTTGGAATCATGATTGATTAAGTCATGAGTCACCCTGTTGATTTTGAGCCTGATCTGTCAGCCCCCTGGGATAATAGAGTAAGTTGTGTTAGTCATTCAGAGAATCAGACAGACGTATATCCAATTGACTCAGCTACGTATTTGAAATGGTCTTGTTTGCTGTTTGTTTGCTGTAAATATTGCAATTGTAACACGAATGTAAATAGTCTGCGGGCTGTGGTATGACAAATGTGGCTTGTTTATGTAATAAAAGGTTTAAAAGGCAGTTGAGCTTATTTGTTATAATTATAAATCCATATTATAGTTTCTTCTGTCTATTTCCGGAAAAGTCGTCAGTTTGTCCCGGATCCATGCTAACACTGTTGTGTTGGAGTTGTAATGCTAACACTGTGCTGTGCTTGAATTGGAACGCTAACATCGTGTTAAAATTTTCCATGTAACACCGTTATAAAACATTCCATGCTAACACCGTGTTAAAACATTCCATGCTAACACCGTGTTAAAATCCAATGCTGACACCGTGTTAATATATTCCATGCTAACACCGTGTTAAACATTCCATGCTAACACCGTGTTAAAATCCAATGCTAACACCGTGTTAAAATATTCCATGTTAACACCGTGTTAAAATATTCCATGCTAACACCGTGTTAAAAGCCCATGCTAACACCGTGTTAAAAGCCCATTCTAACACCGTGTTAAAATATTCCATGCTAACACCGTGTTAAAAGCCCATGCTAACACCGTGTTAAAAGCCCATGCCAACACCGTTTTAAAAGCCCATGCTAACACCGTGTTAAAAGCCCATGCCAACACCGTGTTAAAATCCAATGCTAACACCGTGTTAAAATTCAATGCTAACACCGTGTTAAAATCCAATGTTAACACCGTGCTAAAATCCAATGTTAACACCGTGCTAAAATCCCATGCTAACACCGTGCTAAAATCTCATGTTAACACCGAGCTAAAATCCCACGTTTTAGTTACACGCGGGCAATTTTAAATACACGCGGGCAGTTTTAAATACACGCGGGCAGTCTTAAATACACGCGGGCAGTTTTAAATACACGCGGGCAGTTTTAAATACACGCGGGCAGTTTTAAATACAGGCGGGCAGTTTTAAATACACGCGGGCTGTTTTAAATACACGCGGGCAGTTTTAAATACACGCGGGCAGTTTTAAATACACGCGGGCAGGCGGGCAGTTTTAAATACACGCGGGCTGTTTTAAATACACGCGGGCAGTTTTAAATACACGCGGGCAGTTTTAAATACACGCGGGCAGTTTTAAATACACGCGGGCAGTTTTAAATACACGCGGGCAGTTTTAAATACAGGCGGGCAGTTTTAAATACACGCGGGCTGTTTTAAATACACGTGGGCAGTTTTAAATACACGCGGGCTGTATATATACACACGGGTAGTTTTAAATACACGTGGGCTGTTTTAAATACACACGGGCAGTTTTAAATACACGCGGGCAGCTTTGAATACACGCGGGTAACGTTAAATATACAGGAGTATTCTTAAATGCACTGGACGAATCTGGAAAATAATAATAATTTGCGAGGGTTAAAATCCCTAGAGTATTAAGTGCATTTCACGCAAATGGTGAAACCGGTGCACCGGCTCTCGTTAACATAATTCTTTATTAACGGCTTATTCCTACAAGCTTAAGCAAGCTTAAGAATGGACTTGCTTTTTCTGAGCGTACAAGACAAAAAGAAGGAATGCGTGTTGCAGACGTGACATGACAAACGGCGAACCCTGATTCACAAATTATTTTTCATATTTTGATAGTTATTTGTTTTTTCTTGAATCTTTATTTAAAAAAGTAGTCACTATAACCAAAACAACGTGCTTGCATCCCGGTACTTAACGAATATCATGGCAAAACTTATAATAATAGTTAAAAAACAAAAGCTGCTCCCATTTTATACCTCTCGATGAATTAGCCTTATGGTATTGGCACGCATCCAAATTTAAAATTGTAGTTCATTGTTTTTATTTGACAATGGGCAATCAAAATCCAAACTTTGTCAATATTATTGTTCTAGCGCCGTTGCTCGTCGTTTTGAATCTATTTGTAGCTACATGTGCACAGCCTTTTTTATAAGTTTATATTGGGGGTTGAACCTTACTTTGTAATTCATTGTACGATGGCCTATTTTCATTTCGGCACATAAAACTTGATTAAATATTCTGGCGCGTGTACTACCTGAGGTTGTTGCAATTAATAAAGGAATTATACCATAGAGGATATATTTATTTTATTTATTTATTTATTTATTTATTCGTTTAAGAAAGAGTAAATATATCTTACACAGTTCAGTCACACGTCAACTGAACTGAAAATGATACTGGTAAGTTAGGTTAACAAACGACAGAAAAATACAAAAGAAGTGGTGCGAGCTGCCAATTAAGGCGCTGCGCAGGAAGCTAGCATAGAAAATAAAAGGAAAAGATACTGAAATATTTTAACATTTTTCTCGAAGTAATTTTACCAGTGACGGTATTGTGGACCTCCTATACCTTTCATATCTACTTTTTACCAAACTGAAATTATATTTGTTTTTATTATACCTAGCACTGTAACCAGGCTTTCTAATGATTTGGTATTTTTCCAGCCAAGGCTTAAACCGATCATTATTTAATATTTTTTGCCCAAATCTAAGCAACAAATCATTCCACCTTTTCTCTAAGTTAACAATTCCTAGTGCTTTACATGTTGACATATAGTTTGAGTTGGAAACATATTTGCTTGTAATTATAGCAAGAGCACGCTTTTCAACACTTACAATTTTGTTTACTTTTTGGGTCAGGATTTTGGGTCAGGTAGTTATTCCACAGAACAGAACAGTATTCTAAAATACTTCTAACATGGGTTATATAAAGATTAGTGAGCTGGGACTGGAAAAATCCAAAGGTTTTCAATTTTCTTAATATAAAGAGCTTTTTACAGGCTTTACTATATATAAAGTTAATATGGTCATTCCAGGAACACTTACTATTAATCATGACACCAAGTAACTTGCTCACATTAACATTTGGTATTTCAGTGCCTTCTATATACAACTTGAAATTACTAAACCTCTTATCTTTGGAGTTCAATATCAATCACATTACTCTTCTTGGGATTTAAGCACATTTTGTGAGAAGTTAAGACTGTATTCACTTCGTTAACATAATCATAAATTAAGGGAGGACTATCGTACTTAACACATTCAGCTATACACATATCGTCAACGAATGCATTCATAATGTTATTACAATTTTTAAACTTATCGCTAAAAGTAATAAGTATCTTATTTAAAAGTAGAATGAATAGAAGAACGGCAATTTTTGTCCCTTGTGGGGTCCCATTACTGAGTGGAAGTTGATCAGAGAGATAATCTTTATATTTTGTACATTGTACCCGATTTCTTAAGAAGTCAGCAACCCACAAAACATCATTTTCATCTATACCTAACTCATCTATTAAACATTTAATAATTACATTATGATCTACAAGATCAAAGGCCTTTGATAGGTCAAGCAACAATTATGATATATATATTCGGGGTGTCAAGTGCTTTGAGTATAAAGTCAAAAAGGGATACCAAGTAATGGTTAGTTGAAGACTTTTTAATAGCCCCAAATTGTGACTTGCTAAGCTTAGGTGCAACTTGCTTATATATTTTTTCAAACATAAACTCTTCCATTATTTTACCAAATATGTTCGTTTGGGTGATAGGCCTAAGATTATCGAGTATCACATTACTTTTATCTTTGGGTACAGGAGTTACAAATCCCTTTTTCCATTCATTTGGAACCTTCTTTTCTTTAAAACTAAAGTTAATTATATGGGTATATATAGGTACAATGTGAACTGCAGCTAACTTTAGGAATCGAACAGGTAAGGCATTAGGTACATTTGATTTGTTAATGTTAAGTTTTTCAAACTTTCTTAAGACTGCAAGTTCATTCACATACAAGCATTCTGTGCTAGGTTGAATGTTGGAATAATCATGAATAGCAGGATATCTGCTGTTAATTGCAGTAAAGTGACAATTTATTTTGTTCAACACAGGAATAATTTGACTATTTTCATATAATGCTATTTCTTCTACTGGGGACACTTTAGTTTTTAGACCACAAATAGTATTTACTGCAGAGTGAAGTTTCAATGGATCATTTTTAATTTTGTTTTGTACCTTATTAAAATATATATCTTTGGCTGCTTTCATTTTACCGACTATCTCTACTTTAAGGTTATTGTATTCAGGTTCATTTATCTTTAATCTTTTAAGGCTTCTAAATAATGAAGCTAGACTATCAGTCATCCATAGCTGGTGATTACACCGGACAAGCTTTTCTTTTTCTGGGAAAGTCACCTCAAAGGCATTCATAAATATATGATTCATATATGCTACCTTAAAATCGATAGAGTCTGAATTAAACATAGGATCCCAATTAGCTACGTTTTCAATAATATGGGCAAAGCTATAAAGGTTATCTCTTGTATAGTCACGGTATTTTAGTAGGCAGTCTTCATTACCTCTTTGTTCAATATGTTCTTTAGGGTTATATTCTATACCAATATGATAATAGGTACTAACTTTTATAGGTGCTACTTTACATGGTTCACAAAACCATTCATACAAGTTCGTGTAAACAAGGTCTAGCTTAGCTTCAGATTTACGATGCGAGTCATAAAATGTATTGAAAGCTATTACTTGCTTAAGATTAGTAGAACAAGAGAAGCCAGAGGCAAATTTCCATCTATTAAAGTCACCTATGATAAGAAAACCTGGTGAGACATATTTACTTTTAATATTCTCAAACGCAGAAATAAGACTTTTATGCAGATCAAAATGAATCTTTTTGTTGCTATTTGGAGGAAGATAGACACATGCAACAGCTATGACTGAAACACTTCTAGGTAAATACGGCGGTCTTAAGAGAACCCATGTAACCTCAAAGTCTTTAGAGTTATTATGAATAAAGTTACGAAAAGATGTACTTTGCAGATTATTTCGTACATAAATAGCAGTGCCACCACCGGTTCTAGATTCACGAATTGTTTCATAATGCTTAAAATTAGGGAGACTAATATCTTTCATGTTCATTCCCCATGTTTCCGTGATTGCTAGCATGTCATAATCTACGCTTATTCCATATAAACTATCTAATTTTTCAGTGTTTATAGAACATGCATTGTTGTAGTATAATTTTGGGAAGTTATATGCATTTTTTACCACTGTCTTTGGTAAAATTGCGCTTTTCTTTTTGTGTTTAGTACCTCCTCGCTTTCCACGTTCTTATTCTAATCTTAAGACCAATGACGATCCAGTAGTTTGCCAGTATCCAGTTACAGAAGTTGATTGTCGAGCTCAGTGTTGTAGGTAAATGGGATGGCATCACA
This sequence comes from Entomobrya proxima, assembly GCA_029691765.1. Taxonomy (NCBI): domain Eukaryota; kingdom Metazoa; phylum Arthropoda; class Collembola; order Entomobryomorpha; family Entomobryidae; genus Entomobrya; species Entomobrya proxima. The sequence continues at coordinate 31,525,694 of CM056170.1, read as the reverse complement.
TACTTCCCTGATGTAGGTTTTTATTTCGCTATTACTGACTTTTCCAGCGAGAAAAAGAAGCTGTTTGCGCAATTGTGAAGGGTTGTCACTGTAGTTTTTCGTGATGGTTGTGATTTTGGCAATCGAAGTGCATCCCTCAATGAGAAAATCCAAGAGTTCCTCATTTGTAATGTGGCCATTTCCAATTGTCATGTCCTTCCACTCATTTTCGAATGAATCCCGTAAAACTTCCTCCTCAATAGTTAGCTGGAATTTAGGTGTCTTCGGTTCATTTGCGAAACTAGTTTCATTGGATGAATTGTCATGACCTTCTCCTGCTTCAGATCTAATTGTTGATTTACTACGCTTTTTTCCAGCCACACTCCATTCATTTTCAGCCATATTATTTGAATCTTGTGGAAGCTTTAGTGGTGTACTATACTGTTGTTCAGTGTTGTTCGTGGCTAATGGAGAGTTTGCGGATGTCGTAGGAACATATGATGATCGGTCAGCATTATTTGTGTTTTCAGTTTCAGTATGTTTGCCGACTTCAGGGAACACTTGCTTGTTTTTAGGACATGGCTTCTTTTCATGGCCCCTATCACCGCACAGAAAACACTTTTTCGCCCCATGTTCAATCTTGACCTTAATTACGTCACAACCAAAGTCAATTTTTGCAAATGTATTGACGTTTAACACAAGAAACATTTTGTAGTTTTTAAAAAACTTCATGCAAAAACTCTTACCTGATTTTGTCACCACACCAAAGCCAGTGCTCAGAAAATAGGACAAAAAATCGTTAAGGAGTCAAAATAAAAGCCGGACAATCGTCGACGTATCAAAAGATCTCTAACCCGTATAGGATCTAAAGAGAAGCGCTAAGTGTTAAAAGCTTTTTTAAATTAAAATCCTAAATAAGATGGTCTTATCTGGATTAAAGTACCTCAAAAATAACCGCATATATAATTTTGGATATTAGTTTCATTCACTACTCCAAAACCTTCCACGTGTGCGTTGACTCCCACACTAAGCTTAATTCTCGAAAATAGCTTAGGTATATATATATCCCATTTCTACCACTCCGAAATTAGTAATCGTATCAAAAAGTGTTGTTGTTTTTCCCGAATAGGACTTTACAAAGTAGCGTTGCCTAGCACTATAAAATACTCTCTTCATTTACAAGCCTACGTAAATAGCTTGCTTATATCTGGGATAAAGTACCACAAAATTATAATTTAGGATATTAAATGTAGTATTCCAGCCCCTTCCACGTGTCCATAAAACTTGTTCTTCTTCACCTGCCGAAATAAATGTATTTTCTACCATTCCAAATATAGTAATTTTAGCCTTCTAATATTAGTTGTTATTCCAGTGTTCCAACGTTAAATACTTAGAAAGTTATCGGAGATAGCGCTATAAATGTGGTTTCAGGAAAGTTGCTTTGCTGTCCTTTCAATAGTTTTGGGTTTATTAACCTTACTTTGTCGTTCATCTTACAATATCGTAGTTTAAACTTGTCATATACTTAATGACTAGATCTAAGCTCCTATTAAAATTAACAGCATTACTGCAATTCAGCATATTTTGGTTAACTGACTTACCACAACGTTTTTAGAAATAGAATAATATATTCGTTCTCTAATTCACCCAATAATTTTCATATAGAGAAAAACGTTTTGATTGCAAATACAAATATATTGAAATGAAACTTCAGCCTAAATATCTGACCGCTATGGTTATCTTTATGTTTCTACCTATTTCTAGTGAACAGTTGACATTTCTACCCACAAAATACTGTAAGGTAAAGCTTCAAAATCTGGAAGAATTTTTAGCTCCGTTTGCCCACTGTTACATTCAACTTACAAATTTTCGTGGCTGTGACGTTTTACCTGCACCCAAATTTCCTGTGGTTTATGCACGCTATTTTGAAATGGAATATTTTAAAAGTGTCTATAAAATATTTCCGTCTGAGCTTGCACCTAGCTCTATTGCATATATAGAAGAAAATCAAAAAAATTTAAACCTAACAAGAATATTTGAAGTTTTTGAAGATGACTATGTAAAATTATTTGAAATTGCATATCTCAAAACAAAAAGTAATTGCTTGTGCAGAGCATACTTGTACTACGAGGCAGGTACATTCGTAAAAACCGATATTAATATAGAAATCATGCAAACGTTAAATTATATTTACTTATATGAGAATGAAATGTTGCAATACGAAAAGGAATGGAAGAAAATGCAAATAAATACTGTGCCAACATACGAAATCATTGTGCAAGAACTCAAGTTGCTAAAGAGTGAGAAATACAGAGAATCCTATGACGTACTATTCAAAACAATTATGAAAACAATAATCGCTTCTGTTCGTACCTACATTCTTGGATTTGGTTCCAATTACACAACTCCATTCTCTTCAAACCTGCAACGCATTACAAAAGCAGTTATACATTGTCAATTTTGTGTGCCATGTACCCCTTTCAGAGCTGTGTCACTCAATCTCAACTTTGTGAAATTGCCTAACCCTCAAAAGTATCTTGAAAGAGTTGTAACACGATCACAGTTTTCTATTGCACTAGTACATTCTTATGTCGGAGCAGAACAGCTTTACCATAGCCTCAAAAACTCAGAAGATCTTCTTAGCATCTCTCAGTTAATTTCTTTGAGAGATCTTGAATATGTAGCAGAGTCACTGGAGTCATACATTTTGAATGTTGTGATGCTCAACACAACCTATACTTACCATGATGAAGATGAATTACCAGCTTCAAAATGGGTTGTATCCAAATATTGGAATGTATGTAACCTGAGCGAGTTTGCGTATTATAACCAATTTCCAGAAATATCTGCAACAACAGCAAAAAATCTCGGCAGCTTTCAACATTATGGCCTTAGTTTAACCCGACAAACATTGCGCTTGGTAAGTTGTGTCCATCTTGAAAAATCCAAGCTGAGTAATTTAATGGAGCTTTTAAGTGGTCTGGACAAGTATACATGGATAGCAACAATATTAACTCTTATTTTGCTAGCGTTTTACATTAGAAAGTCTTCAAATATTATGTTTGAGCTTGAAACACGTACTTTAAAGAACCTAAAGCGCCAGTCAGTTTTTAAAGTTATGTTTGAACTGTGTGCAACAATGCTGGAACAAAGCAGAGACTTATTTATTAATCGACTGTATACTGTGGGTTTGCCCCATTTGTCGCAAGTGCTTCTAATGATTCCATTCATGTTCCTGATATTAAGCAATGTTTTCAAAGGGGATAACATTGGCAGGCTTACCGCACCACCTGCTTTTGTACCAGTGGACACGTTTGACAAACTGGTTCTAATTAATGCGAACATATACACAAGTCCTGTACTCGTTGAATCGAAAGGGAGTGATGAATATATTCAGACAAATAACCACGAAGCTTTTCCCGTTACCTCGGAATTTCGGGACTTTATTTATCGTATGGTTAAATGGAATATGGAAAGTGTGACTGATAACATAAGTGTGCCAGTCCACCTTCAAAACTTTTGGAAACATTCAAAATTATTTCCAAATTGGATGTATGTACGAAACAAAGACGACATTGTGGAGAAAATGGAAAAGTTGATTTATCCCCATATGTGGAAATGTGACAAGTCGGCAGTATTTGCCTCTGAGAATGTAGCCCATGTGGTATACCAAACATTGTTGAATACAAATAAACCGGTATACTTATCCAAAGAAGAAATTCTGGAATACCAAACAGGTTATAGTTTAGGTGGACCTGTACCTTTGAATTACTACAATAGAATTATTCGGCTTCCTCAAACAGGTATTCTGGAATGGTGGAAAAGGATTTTCACGGCTGCTGCTAGAAGATATAGGTTAACGTTTGAGGTGTTGAAAGATGAGAAAGCTAATCATTCGCTAGTAGTTTTCCTGATTCCAGTAATAGGATATGTACTTGCGGCAATATGGTTTTCTGTGGTTGAGCAACCATTTAACTTTAATTGCAATTTTGGTTTAAAAATGTGGGAGAAAGAGAAAAAGAGAGTAAAACCCTATCCAGCAACAAATGATGCCGCATACCTGTTCTCTAAAAATTCCCATAAACACCAAAGGAATCTTAATATGAATGTCTTTTCCGCAAATTCGACCCCCAGTCTAGCGTAACTTGTAACTTGTAAAAGCTTGTAACACGCGTGAGGAAAACAAAACCTTCATTTTAATGACATGAAGTTTTGGCATTTCAAAAATACAGGATGGCCACGAATAATTAAATTAAAGTGTCTAAAACCTTTATATTATATGTAATATACATTTTGATTTAAGTTCCATGTTTCATGAAAGTTTGTGAAAACTTATGAAAGTATGTATTCTAACTGCGCATTGTCAAAGTAAAAGCTATGAACTAGAAACATTAATTTGGATGTGTGATAAAACATTTGAACGATCGTTTTACGTTTTGTTATGAAGTTGAGAGTCTTATGAATACTTACATATCCATTATATATACATATATATATATATGTTTTCCGAATTTAATACTATCCGTATCAATCAATCAATACAAACAGTATTGATTTAACGAATTAAGTAAACCTAAGAATAAAATTTAAACGGCATAAAAAAGGGAATACTTGTAGTAGTTTATTACCATGTGCTTACAGTGCAGTAGCAGCAGTAAACTGCACTAACCACATCTAATTAAAAAACGTTAGCACTATATTAACCGTACAATCTAATATTGTATTATAAATTTTAGATTTTCTCTCTGTGCTTAAATACCCAAAACTTTCTGCGTAAAATGCAAATGGTTGCAGAGATCTTACAACTCGTCTAGAAACACATTTAGGCATGTATCTAAAATCGCAGACATTTCCTTTCCACTCAGAAATCAAACGTGCGCTTATATCCAAACAGTATACTGCGAACGGTAACAGAATTCCTATTACACCAGCGGCACAAACAGCAATAAAAGGATTTAGCCAATAGACTATGGGTGGGACTTAGCAAATTATAACCGACTATTGTTCCAGTCAAAGAAAATATCCCTACCAACATTCCTCCTTGATATCCCAAAAAATGAAGCAATGAAATAGCATTGTAGCTTTTAACGTGAACAGTGTACAGCATTTTGTAAGTTTTCAAACCGCAATCAATTCCATAACGTTGGGATAAATGGTTTATATGATCCAAAAACTTGTGAGTTATTTGCATTGCAAATATTAGTAAATTGATAGACATTCTCATGCTGCGACAACACTCCATTATTGCCAGTACAGAAACCAGAGAAGGAGTTATCCAACACACTAGCTTTTTAGTGGACCACGACCAAACATCATATTTCAAGAGAAAGTAGCTTGCGTAGGAAAAAGTATCTAATCTGGCAAACAGGGAACAAGGTAAATACAAAACGGGCACAAATGCAGTTGAAAATACGAATATTATTGTGGAAATTCCTATAAAATTAGTGTCTTGTCTGGTTTCGGAGAAAACTTTTCTCAATTTTGAGAGCACACTGACGTTTTTGCAGTATTTAGGATTCATGGAGAATATTTTCTCGTATTGCTGCAGCAATAAGTTGAAATATGTAACTATTTCAAAACGATTGTACATCACAGCCAGATTTAGCCCATTGCCGAGAAAACATGGTCCGAGCATTAAAATTATGAAACATAGGTCGTCTTTTGGGATGGCTATATCTTCTGAAACTCTGACAAAGTGAAAGACGATTAAATAAACAGCTACCGCTGGCCAAAGAAAGACGTCTAAAAACCCCCAAGTTAAATAGAACAAGAATAAGCGTCGGGAACTCCTTACACAGGAAAAGCGTCCACATTTCTGATTAAATTTAATAGGATAAGTGGGGTAAAGTAAGCAATTGGATAGGTTTTCAGAATACTCAAAAGCTTTTATTGTAAGTACACACATTTTCGGTTCTTGACTCAATTGGACACTCAACGTGACTGTGGAATTTTTTTGTTTTGCACACTTATCTATATAATAGAAAACCTTATATTAGCAAATACAATAATGTAATAGTCATAAAACAATCGATTCTGATCGATGTTAAAAACATGTTGTTTAAAAAAGATATGGCGTAGGATTAGATTTTGTTCCCATTATGTATTCCATATGCTTTAGTATCGATGAAGATAATACCAACATTTTTATTTTAAGCAGGGAGACAAACAAACGAACAACATTATCTTAAATAGCTTCACGGCAGAAGTAGCAAGCTAATATTATTAACATTACAAAACCAACAGTATTACCAAATACTGCTATGCCTACCTAAGCAGTTAAAAACATCAAACCCTGTAAAGTATGTTGCTACATACATGGCTGTTTTTTAGAAAATACAATTTACAAAAGCACAAATAATCATTAAATTGATAACGAAATCATAATTCAAAAGATATATCTGCATCGGCAGATGACCAGACAGACAGACCAGACCAGACACAAATAAGCCGGCTAATTTTTACATTTAGCCAAAAAATACATAAACCTTTTGATAACTTTCCCAAAGGGCGACCTATTAGCAGCACATTTCAAAAAACAAATAAATATGCTAGCAAGCTACTTGATTATATTTTAAAACCATCTTTGAATTCTGTAACTGACTTAATTGTAGATACCCAAAATTTTCTTTTATTACTTGATGAAATAAAATTAGATAAAAATAAAAAATACACACTTGTAACAATTGATGTTGAAGCTCTCTATCCCAGTCTGAACATATCAGACTGTAAAAAGCATTGTAAAAATGCGTTTATGTTAAGTTATAAAGGCATGAATTTGAATAGAAGACAATTTTTAGAACTAATGAGTTTAAGTCAGGATTATAATTTTGTCATATACGAAAACCAATTATTTTACCAACATAGAGGTATAGAGAAGGGTAATGCTGCGAGTGTTGTAGTTGCGAATATTATTGTGTTTCGAGAAATTAAAAAGACTTTTGCTAGTCGGCCTGAAATAAATTTTTAAAAAAGGTTTCTTGATGACATATTCTTGATATTTGAAAGCTCAAATATTCCAGATATGAATGTATGCTTAAATGTAATGCTTAAGCACAGACACCTTAAATTCACACACGAATGTAGTGAAACTACCATTAACTTTCTAGATGTCAATGTATCTATTAAAATGAAGATGTAATATGTACTTCAGTATACTCAAAACCAATGGCTAGGCACTTATATCTACACGCCTAATCAAATCACACCAAGCACCTTAAAATTCCCTAAAATAAATTTAAAAAATTTCGCAGGGACTTAGAATTATAAGAATATGTAGTAATGAAAACAGCAGAATGAATGCTATTATGAAGCTTTATGAAAGATTCTTGGAAAGAGGTTATTGCAAAAGTAGAAAAATATTGCTTATCTCAGCCTCCCTCACCGATAACATGGAAGGTGTAATTAGCCCCAAAAAATGCAACAGGTAAGATGCACAAAAACTGCAACAAAGAAAAAAACTTTGCTGCAGCTTGATGCCACCCTTTGCTTTCACATGCTACAGCATGCATTTCTGCTGTCATCTGCTCCTTCAACATGCATTTTTCATGCACAATTCTCATATTTAGTTTTTTGCGTAAGAGAAGATTTTGTTTTTGTGAAAAATAAAGGGTTTTGGAAAAAGTTGGTGTAGGAATTTAAAGAGACGAGGGCAAACAGTAGATCAACAGGTTTTTTCAGATGTTTTCTGTTCTTTGTTTTGTTCCTACTGTAGAATTGTAGAATTGAATTTATTTACGCGATTTCAACCGTAAGCATTTTGAGAAAAGATGGCAGGTACTTTACAGCAGTCAGAGGAACTTTACCAGTTACGACTTCTTGAAATAGGGGAGCGGGTTTCTTTACAGGAACAGCTCGAGCACTAGGTCTAATACTTTCTATTATTAATCTTTCTAAAATTGTAATCTTTCTTTCTTAATCATTTTACATTCTAAAGAAGTAATATTATGTTCTATATGCGTCTAGAATGAAGTAATCATACATAAGTTTGTTAAATTGTGTCACTTTCACAAAGTTAATAGCTCTCTGTCGCAATATTGATTAAGTATAACGTAACTTCCTACACAAATCTTAGTATAGCCTTTCCCTATTAATTCCATTAAATTACTCTTGAAAACTTCTTTAATTCTTTAAATGAAAATTTTTACATAATTTAACATAAAATATAATAAGTAGAAAATTTAGTCAAGTTAAAAATGTAAGTTTTGGACGCTTGATGTCCTAATATAAAAAGTCTTTTATAAATTATTCCTATACAATTTTTTGCAAGCCATTTTTTTATTCTGTGGAGGTAATAATAGCTGCCATATCTAAGGAATTTAAAATAGTACTAAATTAAGTTTAAGTAGTTATGTATTTATCAAAGAGGGTACATTCAGTGGTAGAAGAGGTGACACGAGCCACGTTTCCTTTCAAAATTGACAACGCCGTCTACGGGACAAGAATAATACGTTTGTTTATTTTGTGATTTTAGCCTTAGCTAATTGTACTTTCCATAGAGACGGTACATAAAAATATGTACTATTTGTGGGTGTGCGGTAGGTGGATACAGTAGAAATGCAATGAGATCGTTCGAAATACCTATGGAAACGCTGTTATTCAATGATTTCAAACGATACAAAAGGCAATAATAAACAAACAGCTAAATTTCGTCCCATAAACCTGTGTACGAAGAAAGTGGCTGGTGTCACCTCTTCTACCACTGAATGAACCCTCTTTGGTATTTATATTTGATAAGTTTAATCCAAGTGTTGCATGTTTTTGAAATATTAGCTGTCATAATATTTCTCTATTATGGTTTAACTCTTCTTTCTTAAAGTTTCTATTATATAGTTAGTTTGCAATATTTTATAAAAATATGTTATTGGGTCTCTAAAAAATGTTCTCTAATAAAATTGGGTCAAAATTATCTTTAAAGTGGCTGAGTAAACTGTGCATCTTCTTTAATAATTTCCAGAAAAAGTTGTTCCGTTTATTCTGAAAGAAAATTAATTGGTGAATTTTACACATCATTTTGCTGATTTTCTTTTTTTAAATTTTTTAAAAACTCGTTTTTTTACCTTCTATCATTCTCTCATCCAGTCAAAGTAGAAGGACAGGAATCCCAGAACCTCTATGATTTCGGCTACATGCATATAATAGAAAAAATGTTTATAACTGTTATAAACAAAGAATAAAAATCATTATAAAAATTCATATATCACTTACCACAAGTATGCCTTCGTCGGTAGTAAAGAAATAATTCATCAATATTGAGGAGCATGGCACATTAGACAAGTAGTCACCACTCTTCTTTCCATAATTTCACCAACAAATCCATTAATCTCCGTTCAATTAAACCAAAGTGATTGCGAATACTTTGCCCGCGAATCGGAAGTTGGTTCCAGACTTCTAAAAGTGCATTGTTTTCAGTAACTCGTACCGCAGATGGGTTTTGTGGTTGATCCGAATTGGGCGCAGAAGGAATAGATGTGGGAACCTGGTCTGACAATGGAATGTCTGAGGTGCTAGCATTTTTGCTAAACGGGGGAACATTGCCGCTGGTTGTGTCGATATTTTTTGATGTGGAGGGAGTCGAAGATGAAAATGTTTGTGTAGTATTGGAGAGTGCCGGTTGTTTGCAAATAAGTTGTATTTGGCAAAGATTGCTGCTTTTTTCTTTTGGTCGGTTGGAGGTATGATAAATTAGAGGTATTTTTCGTATGGAATCAACAGCGCCAAAATCTTTGGCGGTAGCTTCAGGTTGTAGCAGGTTTTCCATTATCCTGTTTTTTTCTTCGTTTTCTTTATCTACCAGCTTGAGCATTTGAGTGTATATCATTTCAATGGGATAATTTATACAATTAGCCTCTGGTGCAGTAGTGTTCAAATGTTCGAGTTGTAGTTCATTAGTTAGAAGATGAGAGCACACTTCAACCCCCACTGCGACGCATTCCATAATCTTGGTGATTCTTTGAGAAATCGCATTTTGGTTGCTAGCGTATTTTGTAACAAAAGGATGTGCATCACTTTGGCTCTGATGTTTTTCTCTTTCAGTTTCCGTTGGTTTTTCCGCTGTAACCTCCTGAATTTGGGCTAAAATGCTCGTATCCACCTTCAACAAATGATCATCTTTACACGCCTTGAGGATGGCCGAAGGCTTGGTTGAAACGTTGTTTTCTGTCAAAACCTGTATTTCTACAGCGTTTTCCTCTCCGCTGTCTTCATCCACTAGATTCTCCGGACCAGATCCGCTATCCACTTCCCCTAGGATTTCTAATTGCTGACCATCCATTGTCCTCATCACTGCAGAGGCCCATCAGTTCAGTTTCATCGGCTTTAGCCTTATGGACAGAGCTGTTTGAAGTATGCTGTTGAAGCTGAATGCTCTCCGTCTTCATAATTTGTATGGTAGAATCCCCCCCTTTTTCGGCAGCAGACGGCTGATCAGTTTGCGATGAACTTTCCGTAGTTGATTTAACAGTATCATTTTTAATCCAGTCTTCATAAAAGTCGATTGGTTCTTTGCCACTAGTATGGTTGCTTTCATCCTCATCTATTATGGGAGCAGCATCGCCTTAAATAAATATATTACACAATATAATATAAATATTTTAAAGTTGATTTTGACCACGCTAGAATACGTACCCATTTTCCCTGTCTCTGTCATATATGACCAATAAAGAAATGGATCATGATTGATTTCATACGGGGATACTTCTGCAGTGAGTCGCATATTATGCAGCTGTAGAGATGCGATATATCTGATATCTTTTCATAATAAATGTCGGGATGCACATTTGCTTGATGATCACACACCATGCAGTGTACCAATCTTCGCAGAGCACATGCTGCAACGGAAGATTGTTTCGGTAATGTCCTCCGGGCTTTCTGTGTCTGAGATGACGTCCTGAATAATCTCAACATGCTTAATTTCTTCTGAGAATCGGACTATGCAAACAAAAACATCCCTGGTAAACAATTAAAAATGCTCGCTGCTGAAGACGATAATATGAATATAAACATATAATAGTAACCTGGTCTAGAGCCGATTTAGCCTGGTCTAGAGCCGATTTAACCTGGTCTAGAGCCGATTTAACCTGGTCTAGAGCAGTTTTAACCTGGTCTAGAGCAGATTTAACCAGGTCTAGAGCCGACTTAACCTGCTCTAGAGCCGATTTAACCTGGTCTAGAACCGAATAGTTTGGTTTAAAAATAAAGTCTACAGACCGACAGACGGACAGACACACGGACACCGACATCTGCAATAGCTCCTCTGCTGAAGCAGCGAGCCGAGCAGCTGCACAAGACTATAGTCATTTGATTCTAACAGTATGAAATACATACAGATTGTAATTGGAAACATGCAATTCAGATTTAAGAAAACCCATTAAAATATTCTTATCTCTTAAACATCTTAAACACTAGTTAAAACATATTGCTTTAGACAATATTTACATGAATGCATGGTACTTATGATATAGGGATTTAGTTTTTACTCATGAAGTAAAATAATTACAATAATCACTTACCCTTTTTTTCTCCGTGGATTTTCATGTGTGTTGCAAGATCCGAATTATTTTCAAAGATCGTGTTACACTTCTGACACATATAATGTACAGACATATTATGACGTTTCAGAGCAGTTACGTACGGAAATCTCATTCTAAAAATGAGCATTCATACTTCATACTTTCACAAGCCTGAGCATGAACTGCAAATCCCTGCGCACTTTTAAATGTTCTATTGCACATATAACACTCTGCCACAACTACTTTGGTTTTATTACATTTTTTTCCTTTGTCAGCGACCCGATCTTCATTCGTGATCCGCACCTGCTTCCTCTTTCCCATTTTGAGAAGTGTTAATATCAACACATATCAAAAATAATGTCTTCAAATTTATGTTCGGCTAAAGATAAGTTTTTTAAAGAATGACAATTCACCAACCAACTTCCAGGGAATGCTTATCGACGAATGGGAACCAACCGGACGTAACTTCACTCTGATCGGCCAGGGGAAAAGGACGTATTTCAACTTTGCATGAATGAACGAAAGGACGTATGTGCACTTAACTTACTTTTGTACAGCGGACAAAAAAGCCACGGTTGCTTTCTGCCTATCAAATTAGTTAACTTTTTAATCCTCAAAAAAAAGTGATCTAGTAGCTTTAAATAGCTACATAATTACACATACGCACAAAGCGCACCTTTCATTTATAGTTTCCCTGAAAATTTTGCAAAAATAAGCAGATTATCATATTATGCGATTAAAAACGCTCAGCTTGTCTCTGTGGCACATGCCAAGTAGCCAACTTTGCCATGCCGCCCAAATGTTTTTCTATCCAGTTCAATATTGTGTTGGTGGTAACAAAATGACCGTCAAACACTAAGGAATTCATTGGAAAAACAATCTCATTTTACCCCAAATATGCAGTTACGTCCTATTGTTCATTCATGCAAAGTTGAGATACGTCCTTTTCCCCTGGCCGATCAGAGTGAAGTTACGTCCGGTTGGTTCCCATTCGTCGTTATATGATATTTTTTCAGAAAACAAAATACATGCAGAGGGAATAAGGTGCATTTATAAACCAAGGGATATTGTTTCAATTTGCCATAACTTTTACAAGAATAATCCAATCGTAGCGGTTCATATATATTCTTGTAGCGCACTTTGTCCTTATCATTCCCTAGAATATTCATGAATACCATATACTTTATTTGAAGACTACAGCAATTTTTCGAAAATGTGTATTTTTAAGGTGTCCAAAAACCAAGGGATATTTTATTTTCCCGCAACATAACTTTCGTTTTTTGGGTACTGCAACAAACAATTATGGTTTATTCGGCTAAAATAGGATATACATTCATGGTGCAAAACGATGGGTCATCTCAATGTGTTGATAGGATCCACACGTTTAAAAACGTTGTTTTACAAGCGAAAAGAGCAGCAGATTGTATAGTGGCCATGAAAATTATTCAAAAACGAAAGCCGTTAAGCGCTCCCGAAAAAATACATGAAGTAAACCAGTAACTTTGCCTCCATTAAATGTCCACCCGCAAACCATACCAACAGTAACATAACAGTCTTCTTTTACCATCAACATTAATAGAAACTGTTGCTTCTACCGAAATTGGTTCATCAACAGAACCGGTGGTTACAACGAAGGAATTGGTATCGCAATATTCAACAGTCCCTTCTTTCATAGAGACAGCCTCTACAACAACTCAAGAAACAGAGCCGTTAAGCGCTCACGAAAAGTTACATGAGGAAAGTAGACCAGTAACTTTGACTCCATTCCATGTCTAAACGCAAATCATACCTACAATAACATACGGTGAACATCCAATTTTTAGTAATGATACTGAAGAAAATGTTGGTCTTTTAAAAGAAGATTTACCATCAGAACCGAATATACCGAATTTGCCGACATAACCCCAACCACAAACCGAATCTTATGGTTACTCGGGAAGATCCACTCTAATATTATTGAATAATAATTAATAAATGTCATTACATCCCATAAAATTGAAATAATTATTATAAAAAATCAACATCGGATTGAAACTAATCAGCAAAATGACTACACAACACATTTGAATCTACTCCATGAGAAAAATTAATTTTTAAGATAAATACTCTACGTCAGCAGTGTTGCATCGTGGGGAGATAAACACATACATTGATGTATTTGTAGTATAATTATGGTATCTTACAGGCTATTTGTAGTTCTTCCTCCTGCTGCTTCATTCTAATGAGACGAGGTTCTCATCTCTCTTGTCCACACCAAGCGTGGTAGACATGGTGTACGCTACGGAAGGACAGCGTTGGTACAGGGTACCGCTGGTGTCGCTTCCTTCAGGATCGAAACAAGGGTTTTCAAACCCAGTACCGAGGGTTGCGCGGATCCTTCCGGCGGCTTCGGCCAAGTGGGTTTTCGGCTTCCACAGGACGATTTGTTCCTCCATTTCCTCTTTGTCGTTGGCAGAAAACGCCATACTTCGGGTACACCTTGTAGTACCATAGTGCTGCCAGTCCAACACTGACAGCAACCACCAAGAGCAGGGAAACTAATCCACAGCAGTGGGGACACCTTGGTGGTGATGCTGGGTGGCGTAGTTGTAGGTGGAGTTGGTATGGTGGTGGAAGGGCACAGGTCTATGGCACCCGGAGGGAAGATGGCCGTTGTGCCATTAGGAGAGTTTACCTGTCCTACAACGCAGGCCATCTTGACCACACTGCCACAGTAAAAGCAATTGCTTTGGAGGCAGCTCTTGCACCCTACGTCCTGAGCACACATCCCTAAAAAACAAAAGAAAACAATTAAAACAAATTAAATAAAATATGATCTTGATTGCATTTTTTTAATTTAAAGAACTTACCGTTACTTGTGCCCATCACACACAACAGCAGCAGCAATTCTGGAAAGTACATTTTCCTACCCACTCCTCTCCTTAGCTTTCTTAAGTTCAAATTCAATAACTCTGCCTTTGTTTAGCAGCAAAAAAACTCTCCTTTCCTAATTAATTCTTTCACAACAAATCAATTGTTGTACGGTTAAAATCGCGTAAATAAATTCAATTCTACAGTAGGAACAAAACAAAGAACAGAAAACATCTATAAAAACCAGTTGATCTACTGTTTCTCCTCGTCTCTTTAAATTCCTACACCAACTTTTTCCAAAACTCTTTATTTTTCACAAAAACAAAATCTTCTCTTACGCAAAAAACTAAATACTTTCCATGAGAATTGTGCATGAAAAATGCATGTTGAAGGAGCAGGTGACAGCAGAAATGCATGCTGTAGCATGTGAAAGCAAATTGTGGCATCAAGCTGCAGCAAAGTTTTTTCTTTGTTGCAGTTTTTGTGCATCTTACCTGTTGCATTTTTGGGGCTAATTACACCTTCCATGTTATCGGTGAGGGGGGCTGAGACAAGCGATATTTTACTACTTGCAAAGATAACCTACTTCTGATTTTAGATAAGCTTTTCAGCTTAGACAGGTCAAAAGTATTCACTCCCCGGGGTATACGTGAACATTTAGCTATTCATAATCCTGAAATCATATTAAAGTACTGCGGTAGTGAAGACAAAGAAGAAAATAGGACCGCCAACAAAGCCGCTTTTTACGGAATTTTTCCGTTTTATGATTCTGTTGGCAGGTACAAAGATATTCTACAAAATAATATTGTTACACACGTTCAAAAAGAAATAACAGAACTAGATACTAGTGATATATTCTACTCCGAACACGGAGAGGATATGTGTACTGCTGACTTCGACTTGGTAAAAACAGAGAGAGAGAGAGAGTTGGAGCTTAAAATTGTATTCAAGCGTATCAAATGCATCAAAGAGCTTGTAAAATAAGGACGTTAATTTTTAAGGAGAAGTATTTGTAGTCCGTTTTAAAGTAAAACTTTATGTGATTTTAATTGAATTCTATTCAAGGTGAAAATCGGTGAAATATTTTAAATATTTATTTACTATATTATTGTTTGATTGTATTTAAAATAACATGCAATTCAGTTTTTAAAAATTTTAATGGTAACTTCATATTTTTATTTCTATAGACTGAGGAAGAAATTGCTACTTGCAAATTCGAAACGCGTTGCTTGAATAAAGTTATCTACTGACTCACCCATTTTGTCGTGTCGATAAGAAGTTAATCGTACATAACCAGCATAATCTGAAATCATCTTTGGTTACTTCTTCAAACTTTAATTTGAATGTGTGACAAGACATTTTGCCATTAATTATGAGATAGGAGAAGCTAGTGTATTTTGAACGATTGTTTTACGTGTTGTTATGATGTTGAGAGTCTTTTGAATACTTACATATCCATTATATTAAATATATTCCGAATTTAATACTATCCGTATCAATCAATCAAAAACGGAATCAATGCAAACAGTATTGATTTAACGAATTGAGTAAACCTAAAAATAAAATTTAAACGCATAAAAAAGGGAATACTTGTAGTAGTTTATTACCATGTGCTTACAGTGCAGTAGCAGCAGTAAACTGCACTAACCACATCTAATTAAAAAACGTTAGCACTATATTAACCGTACAATCTACTATTGTATTATAAATTTTAGATTTTCTCTCTGTGCTTAAATACCCAAAACTTTCTGCGTAAAATGCAAATGGTTGCAGAGATCTTACAACTCGTCTAGAAACACATTTTGGCATGTATCTAAAATCGCAGACATTTCCTTTCCACTCAGAAATTAAACGTGCGCTTATATCGAGGCAATATACCGCAAACGGCAACAGAATTCCTAATACACCAGCAGCACAAACAGCAATAAAAGGATTTAGCCAATAGACTATAGGGCTTAGCAATTTATAACCAACTATTGTTCCAGTGAAAGAAAATATTCCCACCAACATTCCTCCTTGAAATGCCATAAATAGAAGCAATGCAATAGCATTATAGCTTTTAATGTGAACAGTGTACAGCATTTTAAAAGTTTTCAAACTACGATCAATTGCATAACGTTGTGCTAAATGGTTTATATGATCCAAAAACTTATGAGTTATTTGCATTGCAAATATTAGTAAATTGAGAGACATTCTCATACTGCGACAGCACTCCATTATTGCTAGTACAGAAACCAGAGAAGGAGTTATCCAACACACTAGCTTTTTAGCAGACCACGGCCATAGATCATATTTCAAGAGAAAGTAGCTTGCGTAAGAAAATGTATCTAAACGGGCGAACAAAGAACACGGTAAGTACAAAACGGGCACAAATGCAGTTGAAAATACGAATATTATTGTGGAAACTCCTATAAAGTCAATGTCTTGTCTTGGTTTGGAGAAAACTTTTCTCATTTCTGAGAACACACTGACGTTTCTGCGGTATTCATTGTTCATTGAGAATATTTGCTCGTATTGCTGTAGCAATAAGTTGAAATATTTAACTATTTCGAAACGATTATAAAGCACAGCTAGATTGAGTACGTTGCCAAGCACACATGGCCCTAGCATTAAAATGATGAAGCATAAGTCGTTATTTGGAATGGATTTATCTGCTGAAACTCTGACAGAGTGAAAAACGATTAAATAAACAGCTATCCCTGGCCAGAGAAACACGTCTAAAAATCCCCAAATTAAATAGAACAAGAATAAGCGTCGGGAACCACTAACACAGGAAAATCGTTGACAGTTCTGATTAAATTTAATAGGATAAGTGGGGTAAAGTAAGGCATTGGATAGGTTTTCAGAATACTCAAAAGCTTTTATTGTAAGTGAACTCATTTTTGGTTCTTAACTCAACTGGGAATTTTACGTGACTGTGGAACACTTTTTGTAACGTACTTACAGTAAGATAAAGGAAATCCTTATATTGCCAAATACAATATAATTGTTATAAAACAATCGATTTTGATCGATGTTAAAAACATGTAGTTTAAAAAAGGCTTAAACTTTGTTCCTACCATATATTCTTTATGCTTTGGTTATCGATGTCGATAATACCAACATTTTTATTTTAAGCAGGGAGAAAGGCAAACGAACAGCAATATCTGGAATAGCTCCATAGCAAACTAATGATATAAACTTTACAAGCAGTTAAAACATCAAATCATGTAAAGTATGTTGCTACATATTTATTTCTATAACCCTGTTTTTTATTTAAAAAATCGATTTACGAAAGCACAGGCACAAACGTTTGCAAATAACCATTAAATTAAAACGAAGCTATAATTTAAACGAAATGACTCTTTCAGCAGCAGACATTTTTATATCGTGCTAAAGTTATGCATAACAGCGTGCAAAATCAAATTTGTACTAGAAATGCCCTTTTAACTGAAAATGTCATGGAAATGGAGAAACAAGATAGTCATGACAAAACGATTTGTAAACATAATAAACATAAAATCTATTACTGTGTAGATCCTGTTTACATGGTTTCAGAAACCAAAGTTTTATTTTTGGCTTCAGTGTAAAACGTCTCTGATAATAATAATAAGTAATAAATTTCAATTGCCTATTATCATATTCATTTTGTTGAAATTATTGTTTTTGCACCTGCTTCACTGTTTTCCGAGAAGTATAAAACTCAAATGCAGCATTCAAAACAGTACTACTCATTTCCAGGATGACAACACTTACAATACATGTTAAGATCTCATCTCAATGATATGGCTTTCCATAACTATATAGATGTCGTTATGCAAAAATAAGCTTATACAACATGTCTAAATGATACCACATAAATAGTATAGTTTACTAAACAGGAACTACTACATGCTATGCACATTAATTAATTCTTGTTGTTATTTTCTGGTTAATGTCTCGTACTCTTCTACAAGACCAGCAACTTCTTCTGCCATTTCCTTTCCCTTTTCAGGATGCTCAGCAACCCACCTTAGCAGATTTTTGTGAAATATTTCACTCATGTCATCCATATTTATCTTGGTGACATCCGATTCATCTGTTGTTTTCCACAAAGCCATACCCGGTCCAACCAAGCACATTCCATTCAAAAAGCCAACGCTAACTTTCCTCTTGTACTGAAGCATAAGCTCCTAGCAACAATTTTCAGTCAGTTATTTAAAACAGTTATAATATTTGTTTATGTTGCAGTTAAATAAAACTATAACATTTTCTCACTTCAAATGACATGTTTGCTGGGTGGCCCAAATCGTCACAAATTTTGTTAAAGGCGGCCAAGTAGTTATGCAATAATTCCTGTAACTTAGACTGCCGAACTTTGTGTTCAACGCTGGAGTACATGTACAAAGCAATGTCTAGTGACGCCGCGTTGTAGCTAATTATCTGAAATTAGAAGTCAGGTTTAAAATACGTTAAACAAGATTAGTCTCTCATTTGTTTTATTACCTGGAAGTCAATAATTTTAGCCTCAAAGCTTCCATTTGCATTTTTGTTTTTACGGAACATCATGTTGTTGCTTTTAAAATCTCTGAAATAATTTGTAAAAATATTAAAAAGTCTTTTTGTGTTCAGATCTAGAATTAAAAGTTGTTTTTGTTAATTACCCATGAACAAGAACACGAAATTTGTCGTTTTCGTGTTGCTTTAGGGACTCTATGCACATGTCTCTAGGTTTTCCTTGAAACTGCTTTAGCTTTCCTACAAGTTCCGCTGAATCTTGCATATTTTGCTGATAGTCAAAATGTAAGACATTAAAAGGTACTTCCTATATGCTATTGGGATATATTTAAAACATTGTAATATTCTGTAGTAATATTTGGGATATTTTTGTACTAACCTCAAGAATGGCAATATTGGTTTTCAAGGAGTTTTCAAAGAATTCCTCAATCATTTTTAGAAACATTTCACTCATCCACGCATCATATTCAAAGGTTGAAAATCTTTCACAAAACTGTTTTCCTCCGCCACACTCTGCAATCATAGCGTAGGATATGGCATGATGTTTTGCCAAAGAGTTCATAACCAAGCTAATAAAATGCAAAAACAATATTTTTGATAGAGTCCACATTTTAAGAATTGTACTTCAAAAAATATATTTTACCGAGCAGTTTCAATGTCCTGTCGCTTATCACGTGAGTGCATTTCATAGCCTTTTTCCAATACCAGGTTTTCTAGAATAATTATGGACTTGTCACCGTAATAGCATTTTGGATAGATGTCCATTAGACTGTCCAATCTATTTTAGAAATCTGTTTATTTATGTATTTATCACGATAAATTGTCAATTAGTTTATTGTCTTCTTACCCGTGTCTTTGTACAAGCTTCTCAGCTTCGGGTTGATATTCCATAAAGAACTGGGATTCCTTTTCAAATGCTTGCAAGTCGTTAAGAAATTGTTCATGTGATGGATTGTCTGTATGTATTTTCACAAATAGTTGTAGTGGCTTTCTGTTAGCCTCTTTTTCAAACTCCACCGTAACACATTGAGTGAGACTAGCAAATCCATCACCCTTAGCTCCAGAATCTTGAACTGTTATTTGCTTGATTTTGTCCGTAATTCCATTTGCTGCTAATATTTCTTTATACCGATCTGTGGAAATTGTGGTGTTGCTATCCATTTTAGAATTTAAAATTAAAATAATCTATAAAAGTAAAATCAAAACGTATTGTAAGCAGAAATGAAGTGTTTTGTTGTTGTTGCGGCCTACACAATTAAAATAAAATGTATGAACTGTGTCTGGTTGCATTTTATATCACTTGTTACACTCAATGTAGTAGTTTCTTCTCACTCCTTTATGTACAGCAACTGATAGCGTCCGTTTGGTTTTATCAGCGTTCACTCGCAAAGCCAACGGAACATCTATTTTATTCAATGTATCCTTTCAAGTGCAAGCCTTGTGATTATGACTGAAACATGTCCATGAACTGCTTTTTAAATTATTGTTTGCCTCGTGCTTTGCTCTTGACAATAACTTCACATGACTATTACTGTCGACTGTCCGATCTTTTGCTGTGTATAAATTTACACAGTGTTTTGTATTTGTCTGCTTAGTCTCCGTAATCGGACAAAATACTATTTTATTCATGGCAAATTATTTTACATTCTAGATATGTTTTTACATTCTTCAACCATCCTAATTATTTCCCCCGCCAGCTATTTCCCCTTTTTGGATTCTGTTCTATCCATTTCAAACATCTCAAAGGTTTATGTAAAAAAGAAAGCAAGTTCATTGACGTTAGCTTACGCACATCTCTGTTGTCCCTTATTCTTACCAGAGACTACCCTAATCTAGCCATTATCAATTGAAAATATAACCCAAAATTACTCGTGACTCGTTTTGCACAAGTGGCTTCACATGACTTTATGTAATCTCTACCTAAGCTTCAGCTTTTGTAAACTAATTTTGTATAAATATTTATCTGTTTTGGTTATTCGCACGCTTATATGATGTTCCATAATCAAATAACATGCTATAAGAATTTCTACTTATGCTTAGTTTGTCATGCAATGCGATTTTGGACTTCTGCGAGTAGTAATTATAAATTTAGTTTCAAACTTGCTATCCGATAATACGATTGACATTACGCATGAACGACATTCTTCCAAAAGATTGTAATCAGCATTGGACTACCTTCTTTAAGCAAAATGCTTTGTCTCCGTCTTTCTCTTTGCAAATATCATAAATATTGTGTGATGCTTCACTAACGAGTCTAAAACAATGAGTCCTTTTCAAAGCTTTATCTGCCATCATCACGGATAACACTTCCGTTCAAACTAACATTTTTGTCTTTTGATAAATGCTGATGGACTTAGCTATGGAAATCTAATGAGACTAATTCTAATTAGTGTCGCTACACCTCAGCAATTCCATTCCAGTATTTATTGTTTGAACCTCGCATTAAGCACTATGTCCGTTTTGGTACATCTTTCAATATAACTCTAGCACGGTTATTGTTCCTCTTGATAAAAAATGATTAAAAGTTGAAACGCCTGTAATCATATATTTGTACTACCATTTTTGTAATTTACTGAAGATTTATCAACCAAAGCAGAATAAATCACAAAAGTTTAGCAAATAAAAATTGAAGCTTGAATACTGATATGTTTTAGTCACTTGATTGAATGAGTCATTACCTAATATCAATATTTTTGAAATGCATTGATAGCTCTCCGTGTAATCTTTTTCAGATGTGTGCATAATTGCAAGCATTCCTTACTATAGTTTCATTCAAACATTGATGCTTGGTTAAAAGAAGGGAGAAATTATTTAAATATTTTTAATAACTTTAAAGTAATATTTCGTAGAAGTATGCGACAAATTTTAAACGCGCAGGTATTTGCCATACTGGTAGGTAAAAGCTATTAATAAAATTGAAACGACAGTGACGACATTTTATAACTATTAATCTCTGCAGGCATACATCGCCTTTGTAAATGCTGACTTTTCACTTGAGCAGTCCAAGGGCGAAACTCTGCCAAAAGATCAGCCACAATTACCGAATCTTCCAGGTGACTTTCAACAAGTGATAGACAGTTGTGGGGTAAAAAGCAATTTACTAGAAACTAAAAAAATACAAATCGACTAGTTTTTAAAGGATTCAATCCATTTTCCAGCTTTGTCCAGCTGGAAAGCAAAAAGAGCAAGTATCTGGACCTTACTGCGGAAGATGTTTGTTACCTTCAGAATTTTGTGGCCCTGGATATCATATAAGTAATGGCCAGTGTTTGCAATGTCGTTGTCCATCCACAAATAGAGAACGAAGGTAAATTTAAGGTTATTACAATTTATACAGATTTGGAATCAGTTGTCGCGTAGACAGTGATGGTCAGGTAACTTGTGATTGTCCTGCCTCTCATGCAAACCCATCTTGTAATAACTTTCACCCAAAAACCGAATGTGAGGTTGGCTCGTACTTAAGGAATGGTCAATGTTTAAGAATGTTTAAAACACATTTATCTATTTTTAATGCAGTTTATGAATCAGGTTTGGATACGGTTGTCGACTGGATTACGATGAAGTGGTTACCTGCTATTGTGCTGAAGGACATACAGGAAGGGATTGCAGTGATTGTGCTCCCGGTTATGTACAATACAACCAGTACCCGTATAACTGTTTAAAAATTGTAGACGGTTTTAATACCAGGGGTTTCAACTCTTCCCCAGATAATGTAGTGAATGTAGACAACTCGTCACATCAAAACAAAATTTCAGGTGAATTTCTACTATTTGTAGTTGTTGGAGCATATTCATTAATTATTGCGGAAATAAAATGAATACCAGGCGGAACTACCCATCCTAGTGTTTAGTTTGTATGCTAGCAAGTTGTATCTTATGTTATATGTATTTACGACACAATACATATTTATCCATTAGAACATGTTAGGTGGTGAAAATGTCTTGTTTGGGCATCACCTAAGAACAATAACAAGATAAAAAATTATCAAGATAACAAGACATTAATAAAAATTATTTTCCTCAAATACCGTTTATCATCATTTCAACAAAAGACAAAAAATTGTTGGTAACATGCATGGGATGCAGAGTAAGTACTTGTACATACACGCGGACGCCAATTTTATGAAATACAAGTTACATTAAAATCATTAATTAACTTTCTTTAGCACATTCTTTATTCATATTCTACAATTATATACTTTTGGGCTGTACAATGCTAAAATCAACAAAGAGCTCTTTATATCACAATTGAATCCACAACCAAGACAAAATACAATGATACTTTCTCTATTCAGAGCTACTATAACGTGACTATATAAAGCAATTCTTGTTACTATTTGGATAAGTTCTCGTATTCTTCAAGAAGACCAACTATTTCCTCCGCCATTTCCTTTCCTTTTTCAGGATGCTGATCAATCCACTTTAGTAAGTTTTTGTGAAATATTTCACTAATGTCATCCATATTCATCTCATTCACGTCAACATTGTCACTCTTCATTAAACTCATACCAGGTCCAACCATGCACATTGCATTCAAAAACCCTAGGCTAACTTTCCTCTTGTACTGAAGCATAAGATCCTATAAAAAATAAATTCTTTACAATCAGTTTATATTTTGACAATGTAATTATTAATAATTCAAAACTGAAGTTTTCTCACTTCAAATGAAAAATTTGCAGGGTGTCCCAAATCGTCACAAATCTTATTGAACGCAGCCAGATAGTTATGCAATAGCTCATTTAGTTGCGACTGACGAACTTTGTTGTCGACACTGGAGTACAAGTAGAAAGCAATGTCAAGCGATGGTGTGTTGTAGCTAATTATCTGAAATAAAAATCAGATTTATTAAACTTGAAGAAAAAATACTTTCTAAGCTTATTTTGACTACCTGGAAGTCAATAAGTATATGCTCAAGTCTTCCATTGGTCTCAGAATTTCTCCGAAACATCATATTGTTGTTTTTAAAATCCCTGAAAAACACAACATAATAAGAAATTGAGTAAAAAATTAAAGCCTTTGTTTGTTTTTATGCTTTACCCGTGAATTAAAACACGAAATGTTTCGTTTTCATCGTGCTTTAGGGCATTAATATACATATCCCTGGATTTCCCTTGAAAGCACTTCAGTTTTTGTACTGAAGTGCCCTTCCAGAACTTTGCATATTTGTCTGTGACAAATCAAAAATGGTTCGTAAAGTTTAAGATAAGTTTCGACAGGATCTTCTGGATAAATTTATAAATACTGATGATGATATATTTAATGCGTTTATAGTATAGACTCTTCACCTCAATAACTGCCATGTTTGTTTTCAGGGAGCTTTGAAAGAATTCATCAACCATATTGACAAACGTATCACTCATCCATGCATCAAATTCGAAATCTGGAAACCTTTCAATAAATTGCTTGCCCCCGCCACATTCTTGTATCATGGCATATGATATAGCATGGTGCTTTGCCATAGAGTTCAATACAAGCCTGAAAAGTAAAAAAATAATAGCATGGTTTTAGAATTTTTGAAGACACGTAAATATTTTGCACACATTCCTTACCGAGCCGATTCAGCATCATGACGCTTATCCCGAGAATGCATTTCGTAACCCCTTTCTAGCGCCAGGTTTTCCAGAACGATAATGCTTTTATCACCATGATAGCATTTAGGGTAAATATCCATTAGGTGGTCCAATCTAGTTTTCAAACCCAAGAATTTTTTGGTTAGGATACGGTTAGAGTATAAGGATTTGGTTTTCTTACCCATTACTTTCAACAAGCTTTTGAGCTTTGGGAAGATACTTCATGAAAAATTCGGACTCTTTTTCAAATGCTCTCAAATCGCTTAGGAACTGTTCATGTGATGGGTTGTCGGTGTGTATTTTCACAAATAATTGTATTGGTTTTCTTTCAGCTTCATTCTCAAACTCCACCGTAACACATTGTGTAAGGCTAGCCAAACCATCACCCTTGGCTCCAGATTCTTGAATCTTTATTTCTTTGATTTTGTCTGTAATTCCATTTGCCACTAGTATTTCTTTGTATCTTTTAGTGAAAGTTGCATTTCCGTTGCCAGCCATTTTAAAAATATAAGGCAAGTAACAATACAAAGAAAATGTACGGAGTGAAAGGACTGGACTGTAAACAAAATTGAAGTATTACATTGGTTGCATGTTATAAAATGCGCAGCATTAATTGTTTTTGATTGCAATTTATTGTCGCTTGTTACCAAATTCAGTGGGCCTTGATGCAAAAACTGATAGCAAATATATCAGTACCATCATATCTGCTTTGTGAGCATAGACAACAAGACATCCATTTAATTACACGCATGTTTTGTTTCAAGTTCAAACCTTGTGATCATACTGGAACAAGTTTAAAGCCTTGAACTGTTTTTAAAATATTAATTTACTCGTGACTGTAAAGGATGAAGAGAGCGTTATGATGTCTCTACATGGCTGCTGTATCATAAAGCAACCAGCAACCCTAAAGTATTTTGTTTTGCTTATGTAAGCACTCATGCTTTTTAGTCAGGCACGTGCAAAATCAAAGACAGGAGTTCTGAATTTGATCGTAATTGCCATCGTTTTCATTAATGATTTCATAAGTTAATGAAACGCCGCTTTTGTTTTATTTAACTGTTTGTTTGACATTATAATTCAATTTACGTAATTTTTGGAATTTATACTACGTAAAATTACTTATTTACTTTGTAGATAGATTTTCGTATTCCTTAAGCATCCCAATTATTTCCTCCGCCAATTCTTTCCCCTTTTCCGGATTCTGTTCTATCCATTTCAGCATATTTTTGTCAAACAAATCAGCAAGTTCAGTGACGTTCATCTTACTAACATCTATATCATCACTCGTTTTAACCAGAGACATGCCCGGTCCAGCCATGATTAGTCCAAATAAAAGCCCAAGAATAAGTTTTCCTTTATATTGTCGGAGAAGATCCTTTAATTAGAAGATTAATCAACGTTAAATCTAATAAGTATATGGTTGCTAGCATCAAATGATAGACATTATTCACCTCGTACGAAAGATTTACAGGATAGCCCAAATCCTTACAAGTTTTATTAAAAGTAGACATGTAAGTGCAAAGCAATTCCTTTAGTCTCGATTGACGTAACTTATGAGCAACACTAGAAAACAGGTAGTACACTAGATCAAGGGCCGGAGCGTTGTACCTGTATATCTAAAATTGCAAAATAGAATTTCAAAACATTTCATTTTGCATGCAAACTAAAATAGAATTAGTTTACTGTAACCTGAAAGTCGATAATTATATGCTCCAAATTTTTATTTGTCTCGTTGCTCTTTCGAAACAACATGTTATTGTTCTTATAGTCCCTAAAACAATTAGAAATTTAATAATTGATTAGCAAATTTACAGCAAAAATAATATACTATCTACTGAATTTGATAATGATTCATCTGCATGGATGTTACCCGTGAATAAGAACAAGAACTTGGTCATCTTTGTTGGGTTGTAAGCATTCGATTGTCATCTGTCGAGATTTTCCTTGAAAGGACTTTAACTTTTCTACAAAGTCCTTCCCAGAGTTTCCCATGGTTTTCTGAAAACATAATTATGTATCATGACAACAGTTTTACTACTATGTATTTTTATGCTTTGAGCCAACCTCAAGAACTGCAATACTACTTTTCAATGAGTTTTCGTAAAATCCTTCCATTATGTTAAGCAATGTGGTGCTCATCCAGGCATCATATTTGGCGTGGGAATACTTTTTACAAAACGCTTCACTTCCGCCACTTTCACGAATCATAGCATAGGATATTCCGTGATGCTTTGCCAGTGAGTCCAGCACAACGCTAAAAAGTTACCAAAACACAATTTTAAACAAAATTCAATGCAAATTAGTATACAATTTCTCTTACGTGGTGGTTTCAAAATCGTGTCGCTTATCCCGAGAATGCATTTCGTATCCCCTTTCAAGTACCAAATTTTCTAAAACGATTATGGAACTGTCAGCATAATAACATTTCGGGTAGATATTCATCAAATCTTTCAATCTAGCATAAAATCAATCAGTCAATTACACAATGTCGGAAATTTACGCGTATTAAATTTAATAGAACATTACCCATTCTTTTGGCAAAGTCTTTGGGAATCGGGCAAATACTCCATGAAAAACTGGGTCTCTTTCTCAAAGTATCTCAGCTCCCCTATGAAGTCTTCGTGGGAGGGATTCTCGGTGTGTGTTTTTATAAATAGCTGTAGGGGTTTTCTATTAGTTTCCTTTTCAAATTCTACAGTAACGGACAGAGTTAAGCTTGCTAACCCATCACCCTTGGCTCCAGATTCTTGAACAGTTACTCGGTCAATTTTTTCAAGGATTCCATTTGCTCGAAGAATGCTTTCATATTTTGTAGTAGAATTGTCCATGTTGCCGAATATATTTTTTGCTGCGCTTTGGTGCTGGCAGAATGGCAGTTTACTGTAGAAAAACTTTAGTGTCTTGAAATTTTAATAATTAAAATTGTATTGTATGTGATTATGTGATCTTAGCTTGTGGGAACAAAATACTGATAGTAAAATTATCAATGTAGCTCTGTCAATATTGATCCAGACGGACAACCGGTTATCATATTTATTCAAGCGTTGCATAACGTGTCAGCTTAACAAATCTGGTGCATGACCTTGAGATCTTTTTTCATTTTGCGTGAAGTTTAAAAATCAATTGTATTGCTTCACATCATTTAGGGGTACGTATAGTTGTTAACTATACCATAAAATACCATATTATACCACAAGAGCGTAAATACTGCATTGCCAATTTCAATTTCGTTGTCATAACAAAAAGAGCACTCATGTACCGAAGTATCAACGCATTTTTAGTGCTAGAAGAAATTAGAGCAAATCTAATTCTGTAGACGTTTTTACTTTAAATGCAAGAACATGCTTTAACAAATAACGTTGATCTGTGGAACCTTGCAAAATGGATATTGACAAATTGGCTTTATATGATGTTTTACAAAACTGGTAATATGTAATTACTTTTTTGGTCTAAAATTGAACAATCCGATATAATAATGTATTAATACAGAGCGGTTAGATAAGCCTATTTTTTGGTAATATTCAACTTAGGCAAACCAAGTAAGTCCTAAAGTGTTGTAATAGCAAAATTAGATCCAAATCAATAAAATTGACAGAACGTGGGACCAACTAGGAGTATTTCCATTATGCTTGAAATTCCTCTGATATATAAAGTACATTAAAAACGAACTTACATTCTACAGTAAATGGTGTATAGTAATGCTGATCTGTATCAGTAACGTATTACTAAAATTATTCGGCAACTTGGAAACATACCTTGATTCTATAACTAATTTTAGAAACTTATTTTCTTCATATTTTGAGTGTTTTTCGTTTCAAATAAGACATTTTAAGACTTTTTAAAATACAGACGAACAACCGAACTGAAAAATGTAAATGTCATTTTTAAATGACTTCACGTAAACGTTTATGTAAGCCTCTCTTGCCAAATGTTGTTTTAAGCATTTACATCAGCAAAACAATAGTCACTTATAAAACAAAATGTTGACGTACACACAAATACTAGCTTTCAGGCTTCACAAACATGGGTTCTATTACATGTTTCCGTATATTGTTAGTTGGAATGAAAACTATAGTGACATAACTGTTGCTGCCACTAACAATAGGGCACAATGGCTGCAATTCCTGGCTGGCGCTTTTCTAAGTGCCGTAATATCAGCCGCCAGCTTTTACAACGTTCTTTCTTTTATCTTAACAAGGAATAACCCAGAATTTAATATTGGCATGGCTGGTTTGCATATTGCGTGCGGTATGGTATGCGGGGCATGTCCTGTGATCGTATTGATGATTTGGTGGAATAAAGAGGTGCTTCATGGATTCCGGCAATTAATTCAACTTGGAAAGGAATTGCCTACACGTAAGAGCATTGCCATATGGAAATCCAAATTGTTAATAATGATAACTCCCATTTTTGAAAAAATATTTATTTTTACAGTTTGCCAAACCTCAATTTGCAATTTTTCGAACAAGAAAACGGACAAATCAGATTACATTTTGTTTTTTGTTATTATCTGGGCCATTCTTGCACCATGGATAATCTACTTTACATCTTTGTACTACTGTTTTGACCCGCTATATTTTGTATTGTTAGATGTATTCCCTAAACCACACAGCTCTTCAATATTTTTTCTTACACTTTGTATTCGGGGAGTAGTGGTACTAGGAGCATTTGAATGTGCTAGGTCGTTATCAATTATTGTTGCGTTTGGTCTTGTTACCATAATATTTCTAAGTAATTCTAACGATTTTCCAGGTAAACGTAAGTTATCTGAAGACATAAATTACAGCAAGTACATTTTTGCATATTACAGAAAACTTCTTTGTGCTATAAGTACAATACAAGAAGGTTTATTTCAGTTTATATCTTTATTTGTGTCTGCTGGTTTTTGGGGAGTAATTGTTTGCTCATGGATTGTTTTAAAGACTTACAAGTTGGTACCACTAGCATTTTATGCACTAATGGCTAGCTTTTGTGTAATTCTTATAGCTTGTTTAGGCTACATACTAACTATTAGTTCTAACTTGTGTGAAAATAATTTACAGAATTTGAAAAATTGGCACATTCAAATAAGGCATGTACTGAAAACTGAAGGATTTAGAACTACAAAAATGAAAGACGTTTTGTATTTGAGCAAATTGGTACATGCACTTCATCCTATTAGAATACATTATAAACCATTCTTTGCAATTAACAAAAATTTGTGCAGGGACGTAGCAATGAACGCAATTAATCGTCTTGGTGATGCGGTTTTGATTTTCTAACATTTTCAAAAATTTACAAGCTGTAGTGTAAAATTACAAATGTTTACAATTCTCAGAAATGTAATAAATAATTAACTACTTAAAGATTTTGTGACAATGTCTCGTATTCTTGAAGTAGGTCCACAATTTCTTGTGCCATTGCTTTGCCTTCCTCTGGATGCTGATCAATCCATATTATTAGCTTTTTGTTGTACAAGTTGGCCGTTTCATCCTTAGTTAACTTGGTGACATCTATATCTTTAAATAGAGCCATCCCCGGTCCAATAAGAATCAAGGCATTCCACATTCCATAATCTAACTTTCTCTTGAACTGCATTATAAGCTCCTACAGAAAAAATAGTTTAATATTACAAAATATTTTAA
Source organism: Entomobrya proxima (assembly GCA_029691765.1). NCBI lineage: Eukaryota > Metazoa > Arthropoda > Collembola > Entomobryomorpha > Entomobryidae > Entomobrya > Entomobrya proxima. Next base: position 31,495,689 of record CM056170.1, on the reverse strand, counting down.
TACTAATAAATTGCATGTCAATAAATATAAAAAGTATAAAAAAATCTCACTTCTCGTGACAGGCTTGCCGGATGACCCAAACTTTCACAAAATTTGTTAAAATCCACCAAGTATGTGTCAAGTAGCTCATGTAGTCTAGTCTGTCGTATTTTGGGATCAACAGTAGTAAACAAGTAAAACATTAGATCCTGAGCTGGCGAGTTGTAGCTAGTCATCTGAAATTGAAATCAGAAGTATATCAAACAGTGCATACTATATTCAAGGAATTCTGCAAAATTTTCAAGAAATATACCTGAAAATCTATGATTATATGGTCAAGTCCATCTTTGCTGCTTTCACTTTTTCGAAACATCATGTTGTTGTTTTTAAAGTCCCTGAAATAATGTTAAAGAAATTCCAACTTTAGAAACTATTTATTACTAATTCTTAAAAGCTAACATATTATTACCCGTGGGACAAGACACGAAGTTTTTCACTCTTATTGTACTCCAGAGACGCCATATTCATTTGCCTGGACTTTCCTTTTAGCGACTTCAACTTGTCTACAGTTTCCTTTCCATGCAGCAATTGCAAGTTTTTCTAAATACAGAGACAAATCATTCTATGTTTTATAATGTCATTCTTGCATAAACCATATAAAATATACTTTGCGAATTTGAGTTTAAATGACTTACTTCCATAATGGTAATACTTGTTGTTACCGAATTTTCAAAGTAAATCTCAAACATGTCAAGCAAGGAAGGAGTCAGCCACGTGTCAAATTCCAGATTGGTAAACCTTTCAAGAAATTTTTTCTCTCCGCCAAGTTCTTCAACTACTGCGTAGGATATTGCATGATTCTTTGCCATCGATTTCAGAGCAAGACTGTTAAAATGAAAATAGTATGCCAGATTTTTACCAAATTACAATTTCAGCAGTGCTAACACGTTAACAAGTTTGAGAACTTACTTTGTCATTTCAAAATCATGACGCTTATCACGTGCATGCATTTTGTATCCTTTTTCAAGTACCAAGTTTTCCAGCACAACAATATTGGTATCAGCGTAGTAGCATTTTGGATAAATGTCCATTAAGCCATTCAATCTATGTCAGAGGAAATAATGTAGTCATTAAATCACAAAATTATAATTCTTTAAATTTTCACCATAAAATATTTACCCTTTTTGTTCGCAGAGTTTTTCAGCGATAGGCAGATACTCCATAAAAAATTCAGACTCAGTTTCAAAAGCTCTCCACTCTTTAATAAACTGCTCGTGTGCTGGGTTGTCAACAGTGTGTACTTTCACAAACAGTTTTAGTGGAGATCTCTCCGACTTTTGATTGAATTCAACAGTAACACATTGAGCAACGCTAGCAAATCCATCAGCTTTAGTATCTGCATCTTGAACGTCTATCCGTTCTATTTTGTCCGAAATTCCGTTTTTCTGGAGAATTTCTTGATACCACTCTAAACTAGTGACAATATTTTTTGTACCTTCCATTTTTTGAAAACGAAATTCAGAAATAAATTTACAACCTACACGGAGTAAAAAGTACACCTAAGTGGTGAAAATAAGAGCAAAAATGAAATTGCTTCATTTGTGTAGTGTGCAGTTTTCAAGTAGTATATTAAAACTGATAGCCAGCTTGTCAGTCAACAGCTGATAAAGTAAAATTGGTGTATCAAGCAAGTTATTGTTATATGAAAACGATTTGAGCACGACTGAACGATTTTTCATGATGAGCTGAGTTCGTGCATATACGAGTGTGCCTGTCTGATAAATAATTCCAAACCGCCGATAACTGGAAAATTCGTTGAAGTGTATGCTAAAGTGTATGCTTGATCCTGTTTCACGTTTTTGAGCACACAACGAACCGGACGGCTTATTAGGAATGGTTTTTTTTCGTGTACGCAAGCTTACTTAAACTTATCATTCTAAAATTGGCTACATTTTCTGGTTTTTGGCTTTTGGCATACACATACATGTCATTATTACTACACATCTAAACGCATGAGAACAACAGCAAGCATTTTGGAATTTACGAAAGCTATAATATTGTTGCTTGTAGCTTTGTTCATCACGATCACGCCACCTAATTTAATCTAGTAATCTGGATTCATAATCAGATACAAATAAACATTCCTGTATTGTCATGCCATGCGCCAGTAAAATGAGCATTTATCAGCAAAAATACATTTTATGGATGCATATTATAAACGTCTCTATTAATTATGCATATGCTTTATTGGCCACTGTCAAAATTGTAAATAAAATATCCTTTTCCATTTCATCAGCAGAACTATTCTTACATTTTTGAAAGAGTTCATGCTCTTTGACAAGACCAGCGATTTCTGCTGCCATTTCTTTTCTCTCTTCCAGAAGATTTAGTAAAACGCGAAGTACCGCTAGCGTGTCTGCCAGTTGTGGTTATCGGGGACAATAACATTGACGTCTTGCAAAATCGGATGTATAAATTAAATGATTATTTCAGTTCTATTGGTTTGAAAAATCTACTTCCAGATGTTACAAGAACGAGTGTTTATGGAGGATACATTGACATATGTTTTAGTAATCATCAAAACGTGTAAGCTTTCTTATCAGAGACCTACTTTAGTTTCCATAGATCAATATTATGCGTTCATTGGTGATTTTGTTACCAATAAGATTATATTTTTACGCAAACATCATATTTGGTTTGGTTTGTTGATTAAAATTTATATTATATTATAAGGGAATAAATAAAAAGACGTTCAATATCCCATTTTTGCACATTGTATTAATAAATTTTTATTATCGTCAGCTTTCCTTACATTTACAAAAGTTTATTTTACTCCATTTTGACATTTGTCAGATTTAATGTAAAAATAATGGTAATGCAGAGTGTATTTCAGACTTTGTTTCAAAAGATTGTCAGATTGTGCTAAGTGCGGTGGACTTGTAGGAGAATTGATGATACACAATACACATAAACTTTATTTTGCTAGTTTCACACTGGAATTTTCATTCTAATCGTTAACCGTTTTAAATATCTTTTAAA